>NDXB01014490.1:4767-16196 GCA_002631895.1 Agapornis roseicollis
AAAAAAAAAAAAAAACCAAAAAAACAACCAAACCCATAGCTTTGACCTGTGTTATGTAAATAATTCTTGTTAACAGGTGCTTTCAAGGCCAGATTTGAAAAAAAATATTTGGCTATTTGGGCTGTGAATAAGCAAAGTGTTTAGGCATGGAGTAATATTTCATCTGCGTGGAGTTACGTACTTGGCTTATACATGGAGCCTGCATTAGAAAAAACTGAAAAATGAGAAAGAGAAGCAACAATGTGTACATGTATCTGTAGGAGAGCTTTGACAGAAACGTGCATAAATGATTTGTTGTTTCAGGTTGATTTTGTAGCAATGTTGGTAGTTTGTTTGCTTTATTACTTGAGAGAACTTACTGTCTATGCCCACAGAAATCAGTGGCAAAATCAGACAGTAGTAAGGTCCAGAAATAAAATCTAAACAGGAGCAAGCACCTGTGCTTTATTTTGTTTTTCACTTTAATTGTTCTTTACTCTTTCAGAAAACATTCTCAGGGATCAGATATTTTCAGTCTTGTGAAGATAAAACTCCCACAGTAGTTTTGGAAAATCATGTTCTCATATCTTGAGAATTGTTTCCAAAATTCCTTTAGAATGTAGACTTTTGCTAGTGAATTATTAAGTTTGGTTTTTGTCTGTTTCTAGCTGTCTTCTTGCATCTTTAGGTAAGCACATAACCTCAACCTAAGCAAGGATTTTCAGAACTACATAGGACAGGACATGTGGACCCATAGGGAGACCTAGTGATATCTGTTCCTTTGGGCAGTATATTTTAAGCATAGACCCAGATATGAAGTGGAAGGCAGATACATTCATCCCTGCATCTTCTAGGTGTTGACTAAGCCTTCACTTCCTTGGCACCACAGTTGACAAAGTTTTGAGGCCACTTCCAAGCACTACTTTTTACTCGTACCCCCTCCACGCCGCTATTAACAGAATGTGTTAGCAGACCTGTAAAAACGTGTTTAAAACAAATAAACAAGGTTCTCTAGGGAGTAGGCTGTCTTTAACAAAGAGAGAGAAGCAAACAAACGGGTTACTCCTTACTTGGAAACTTAAGAAGGATGATAAAATGTTAAGAAAGAAATTAATCTAGTTCTTGTTTTCATTTTGCTTATGAGATGATTTTTCACAGTAGAAGTGCTGCATAAACACTGTCACTTAGTGTTATTTGTGGTGGGATGAGCAGAGATAAGGACAATCAAACATGCCTCTGATTCACACAGTAATGTATAGTCCTCTGTTTAACATGTCAAGCATTATCTAAGGACTAAACAACATGTTAAGAGTTTTAAGGTATTAATGTTTAGTGTGTTTATTTAGGTAGTCTTCCTTCTATTCCTAAACAACTGGTGCTTGCCACAGACTGAGGTGGTTCAGTTTACTGATACTGACATGGAAGCTGCCATGTCATAGAATCATGGAATCATAGAATGGTTTGGGTTGGAAAGGACCTTAAGATCATCCAGTTCCAATCCCCCTGCCATGAGCAGGGACACCTCACACTAAACCATGTCACCCAAGGCTCTGTCCAACCTGGCCTTGCACACCACCAGGGATGGAGCATTTACCACTTCTTTGGGGAACCATTCCAGTGCCTCACCACCCTAACAGGAAAGGACTTCTTCTTTATATCTAACCTGAACTTCCCCTGTTTAAGTTTAAATCTGTTTCCCCTTGTTTTATCACTACAGTCTCTGATGAAGAGTCCATCTCCAGCATCCCTATAGGCCCCCTTCAGATACTGGAAGGCTGCTAGGAGGTCTCCAAACAGCCTTCTGTTCTCCAGGCTGAACATCCCCAACTTTCTCAGCCTGTCTTCATATGTGAGGTGCTCCAGCCCATTTATCATCCTTGTGACTCTCCTCTGGACTTGTTCCAACAGCTCCATGTCCTTTTTATACTGAGGACACCAGAACTGTACAGAATGCCCCAAGTGGAGTCTCCTGAGAGCAGAGTAGAGGGGCAGGATCACCTCCTTCAACCTGCTGGTCACGCTCCTTTAGATGCAGCCCAGGATACGGTTGGCTTTCTGGGCTGCAACTGCACATTGAAGCCGGCTCATGTTCAGTTTCTCACCCACCAACACCCCCAAGTCCTTCTCTGCAGGGCTCCTCTGAATCACTTCTCTGCTCAACCTGTAGCTGTGCCTGGGATTGCTCCGACCCAGGTGTAGGACCTTGCACTTGTCATGGTTAAACTTCATGAGGTTGGCATTGGCCCAGGATAGTGTAAATTAGTAGCCTATTTCAGTTTCTATATTTTTCTTAGGAAGCACTTCATCACCTTTCAAGAATTTATAGACACATGGCTTATGTGTAGACCTCAGAATGATAGAAATGTGGGAAGGTGAGATGAATCCAATCCTACGTCTAATGAGAAGATTCTTCATCATTCTTAAAAAAACCCCAAACCAAACCAAACCACTCATCACGACCCAAAGAACAAACAACCAACAATAGCAAAAGCACCCAAACATGCTGGATATTGTTTGTTGTCTGTAAGTCCCATTAATCATTGATCAAGAATATGATGAAGATTTTTGACACAATCTAATTGCAAAGCAAAAGTAAAATACTTCTGTTTTGAGGCTAAAATTCATACAACTGAGGGGAGAGTTTTTAAATTAATGACTATAGTCAGTAACAGAAGTGTGTATTGGCAGTATTTTTATTTCTCATGAAGGAAATCATGCTCAATCTCTTTTCCTCCTCCATTCTTCACAACCAAATTCATGCCTCACCTACAAATAAAACCACCTTGATTCATTGAGCCAAAGACTGTATTATTATATTCTGTCCCACATAACTTATTAATTTAATATTAGGATTTTACTGGCACAGTGCCCATTTCTTAGAAAACTGCATAAGGAAGGAAGCCAGGTAATCGTCTATTGAGTTTTCTTACAAAATATGCCTTAAATTGTTGGTGAGAAAACATTTGTAACATTTTGTATGACAACAACATGTAGGATAGTTGCAGATTTGGAACCAGCTGTAAGTATGGCCTTCAACAATGCATTTCTTACAGTAGTATCTCAAATTGGAGCTTGGGTTTTGCCTCAGTGCTTTTTTTCTTGGGATTTTTCTCTCCTTCCAGGCTGCATCTTCTTTTGTGATTTTTTGTTAGTGGTGAAAACACTTTATACCGTATTCAAAACCTCTTCTTCTTGGTAGTTAAGTGTATGGATATGCAAATTGTCATTACACTACTAACTGAAACTGTAATGTATACTCTGCTAATTGTACCAAGTTCTTTGATCTGCACAGGTGCCTTCTCTTGCTGTAATATCTTAAATGTCAGAACTGAAGTAGGTGCTGCAAGTTTTGCCTTCCGTTTCAGAAATTCTCTCATTGGGTTTTTGTGCTAGCTACGTGAGTGTGGGAGCCATCTGCTAAATCATTCTTCCATTTGCTCTATGTATTCTGAAAGCAGGCCTGTTTGTCATGACAAGGGTTCTGCTGGTGCCAGTGGGTATTGCAGAAGCTTCCAGTGAGGGAAAAAACAAAGGTATCAGCCTGGAGTCTAGTGTGCTTTAGGTAAAGTATAAAAATTGTTAAAAGGAAAAGGACAGAAATTGCCTCTGTGTAATAGGGAAAAGAATTTAAGTGAAGACTATCCTCCCCCTTTTTCTTGAGCTTTTGCTTTAGCCTTGGTATCCAGACTCCTGGCTCCATCTGTGGGACTGCAGAACATGCTGGAACTTCCCCAGAAGTCTCAGGGAGTTTTCTGGAAGCCTTCACACCCCTTTGGAACTATAGGGTTCCACAGTAACAGTGACTGTCCCACAGTGGTGGTGTGTCTTCCAATCAGCACCCTGCAGATTTCTACTGTGACCTGTACAAATTCCATTACTCTTAAACTTTCCTTGATGGTCACTGGCATTGGCCTCAAAAGGCACTCTGTGTCTCAATGTTATTTAGAAGAGGCATCTGGCTCTGAGCATTTTCCATTAGCTGCACCTGTTATTGAAGTGTCTTCCACTTTACCTCTTGTCACTGCTTCTCTCCCTTTGGCTTATCTTTTCAACTCCTGGTCAGAAGAGCATCACTCCTAATTTATCCCATGTTCAGGTCCTTTCTGGACAGACTTGGTATGGAAGGACAGTGTGTGTATGTATGTCTGTATCTGTGTGGGGAGGAACGAACAATTCAGCAGGTATTTTTTCTGCAGCTCAGAACAAGTATTACCTCAAAACCCCCTTTTGACATAAAAGGCTGTGCCCCCTTCTCCCCCTTCCCCATATTTCCAAGGTGAATGGAGGGGATAAAGGTCAGGAGAGGTAGATGGGGAAAAACCTTTATGCTTGTTGTTCTATCTTTGCTTTCTGCTGATGATACACAAAGCAAGTTGTAAATAGCTCCTTCACACAGAGTTGCTATTCCTTTGAGAGAGATACTGCACAGTAGTTTTGCTCTCAGTACTGCCATGCCCCAGGGTTCAGAGAGGGACACTTTAAAGACCCTTTTCATTCATTTCAGCATTTTTGACAGAAAGAAGTTTAGCTTTGTATCAGACAAATGTCATCCAATCATTAAAGCTTGAACATTATTTCAAATTTTTAGTAGCAGTCAGCACAGTATCAGACAATCTCAAACTATGAATTTGCATGACATACTGAGTCCAAAGTGTTTGAATTCTCATACACTGCCTGCCATCTACACCATAGCACATGAATAAAAAGAAATGAAGAAAAAAGACAAGTCAGGTACACATTTTATTTTAAGTAATAATGGGAGTAATAACAGGGTTTAATTCCATTTATTCTCCCATCAGTCAAATGAGGTTCACAAAGCTGGATAATAATAGAATTCATGAAGTGAATGACACTAAATGCTTTGCTAATTATACTTGTTCTCAACGTAGTTTTAATATTTTTACCACTTGGGAATATAGATGACAAAACAAATTGTAGTGTGCATTTCTGTATTAAACTTATCGGAGAATAATTTTTAATTTCTGGGAAGTAAAACTTTCTCTGACATGTTTTTGTGTCACTTACAATGTGTTCAGGGAACTTCTGTGTGTACAGGTTTCTATTTGCTAACATGTATAGTACTGTCTCCACCTTCTTGTCTTTTCTAGTGCTTGAAATATGATGCTGCTGTATTGTTAATTTTTATATTTTAAAATCAACGAAGTCCTCAACTTTTAACATACATAACACTGTGCAAAACTTACTGTCTGGTATCCTGGAGTTATGTGGGTATCAAGGGCCATTTTGGAAAATTTGGGTCTAGTTTGAATCTTGATATAATGGATCATTGGATATAGTAATTAGGAGAAGAGGAAGTCTGGGGAGTCTGAAGAACCAAGATGTAGAACAGATGCAAAACTTATTTTGTGGCAATATTGCCAGGCATATCAGTTTGAACAATTATGCTGATAATCCAGAGTAGAAAAGCAAGATTGTGCAGTGAGATGAAGAACAGCTCACCGAGTCATTCATTTTTGATGGTCAATGAAGCACGTTCTGGTGACTTACAGAGAGCTGACTAGTTGTGTTGTGCTGACTCTCTTCTTTGCTTTCTGCTGCTGAATTGCATGGACATTTTCCTGCTAGTACTTTTCCTTGCATACAGGCACAGTTGGATCTCAAGTAACTGCAAGTGGGAGGGCAGGCATTCCACAGGACTACAAATGTGTAGAAGTGGTCTACACAGCATTTTGACTCTTTAAGATCTTGTTCATGCTCTTAAGCAGCATGAAAATCCTTGAAGCAGAGGAGAAAGAAAAGCTAGGATATAAATGCAGAGAGAGGTGAGCCAGTTTATGTAGGATACTTTGTCTAAGGAAGAACTGAAAGATGCAGCACTAGAAAATGAAAGGTCACTGGTATTGGGCTGGCCACATTGAATACGAAAGTAGAAGGTGAGAGCTGCAAAAAGATGATGTAACAGCTTGAAAAAGAGTATCAGTAAAAGTCCCAGGTACATGGAACGGTGCAAATGGAGAGATAAAGTACCAATGAAGAAAGTGAGGACTGAGACTAGGTTACTTGGTAGCTGCACAGTGTTAAAATACATTGTCAAAATGAATCACTGAAGTCCATTCAGGAAATTCAGATGTGAAAGTGCATTTTGTTAAGTCTTTTTGCCTCCATGAATAAATATGAAAACCAGGTCTGTCCTGGGTTGAGCAGTAGCAGTCATTTTTTCTTCTTCATAGTAGCTGGTGCAGCTGTGTTTTGACTTTCAGTTGGGAACAAAACTGATAACAGGAATGTTTTCAGTTACTTCTCAAATGTTTTACTCTAACCAAGGACTTTGTGAGTCCCGTGCTCTGCCAGGGCAGAGGGGAGGCTGGGAGGAAACAGAGACAGGACACCTGACCCAAACCGACCAAAAGAGGTATTCCATACCATAGCACATCATGCCCAGGATGTAACTGAAAGTTACCTGGGAGGGCGAGTGCTCTGGGGGTTGGAGGAGGTATTCGGTCAGTGTTGAGTGGGTGGGGTGTTGTGAGTTATCTGTTGGTGGTTGGTGAGATGCTGTATTCTTTTCCCTTGTTATTTCCTTTATCATTATTATTATTATTGGTGGCAGCAGTAGTGATTTGTGTTATACCTTAGTCACTAAACTGTTCTTAACCTGTGGGAGTTGCATTCTTTTGATTCTCCTCCCCATCCCTCTGGAAGCAGGGGAGGGCAAGAAAGAGGGGTTGAGTGAGTGAATGAGATGCGTGGCCGCGTTTAAACCACGACAAGGTCTAAAGTGGAAACTGAGACCAATAATACATCATTAGTCATCTTCCTGGAGAAAGCGACTCTTCTTGGCTGCAGTATTTTGGCCCCTTGTAGTTCAGAGTGTGCTGAGCTAGGCTGTGGCCTATTACATAAACTAAGATAACCTGAGGTTTAAGACACAGGAATAGGTGTCACAGACTGAAGTGACCAAGGGAAGCCAAAGTACAGGATCTAGTGATTATATTAAAAGCTGTAATTGTCTTGTTATGAAGAGATCACAACTTGTGGCTCTGAGCTTGTGGCAGTTGATTAGATAAGAAAAATACCAACCCCATATAAAAATCGCTCACTCATTTAGGAAAACAAACCAACCAACCTAATTTTAGTTTTTACAGTTAAGACTAGATCTCATAGGTCCGTTTCTGAAGTCTTGGAAAAGATACTTTTTTATATTCTTTGAGGAAATTTTAGGTCCTATAAATGCTTCATTTCAAAGACAGAACTTTGCCTCTGCACTAGTTTTCTTGAGAGAGAATTCTTTTGCTAGATTTAAAAGGGGAGCTGTGGTTGCGATGTTGTACTTGATGGTGAGATACCGCACAACGTTTTAAACACTGTGACTCTCCATTCTTTAGATGTATTCTTGGATTTCAATTTCTAGACTGCTCAAAATTAAAGGACTTTCCTATGGAACATGAGTTCTCTACCCACTTAAATGAGTATTAAATGAGTTGTGAAACAGAATTTTCTGAAACAGAATGAAAGCTGGAGAGGCCAGTGAGAACTCACCCTTTGTGCAGCATAATCTTCAGTCCATCATTAAGGAAACTGACTTGTAATGCTGGAATATTGCAACTGCCTATGACGTCACTACTGCTTTTTAGTCCATCTGAGGTTAAGAGTTCGATGTAAACTAATGGTTTACACTGGAGAAGCATAAACATTCAGCTGGTACTGGTACCTGGTACTAAATTTTAGCCTTCTTATCAAATTGCATTTCTGCTTTCATTTTGTTGTGATAGCTCTGGGATGCTTTTATGTTCTTCCTCCATTGCCATCTCTCTGCAGTCTTCATGTCCTTGTCTTTGCTGTAGAAAAACTCCTAATCTGATTGAGACATGTTATCCTTTTCAGGTGCCTTCCTAAAGACACACTCATTTTTCTAGACCTAGGCATAATGTCTCAACAAAGCCTGTTCCCACTTTGTTTTCTAAAGTAAGGATTTCCCAATCTACCTGTGGTATTTCAACATTGTCCTTCCAGTGGGACTAAAATTTTGTTCAGACTATACTTTTTTTCTCTTATGACTTCTGCTCAATAATCATGCTGGTAAGGGTAGAATATTGTTACATCTGGCTCGTAGATTTGATTCTAAATCCTGTTTCACCAGTTTTTGAGAAAGCCTCAGAGTAAATATTATTCTTCAAAAGCATCCTTTACATTTGAAATTATTTACATTCTTGCCCCCCCAATATATATATATATGTTAGTATATATATTAGTATGTATATTAGTAGCCAAAGATAGAAAGATTTGTTTGTAGGAAAAGTCTTTAAACCATTAATGATGACATTAAAGTGTGTTTTATTCAATGGTAGTAGTATACCTAGCACTATACAAACAAGTAATGTTAGATGGGCCTCTCCTGCAAACACTTGTACCCTAAACAGGTGTTTGGAGTGATCCAGTCATGAAACAGTGGACCTATAATGATTGTCTCTCTGAGCACTGCAGTTGACATTTAATGGTAGGACAGAGATGACTTTTCCTAGGTGGCTTAAGATTTTTGTTCTTCACAGAATACATTAGTTGTTTTATAGACAAGTGGAATGCAATGAGAGCATCTACCCAGATGTGAAAAAGGACATGGAAGAAAGTCTGAAGACAAGAGCTGGATAAATAGACAAGGGAGCAAGAAAGCTATGGGATTCAGGGATTAGAATGAAAGGAATATGATGAGGAACAGAAATGTAGCCAGAAGCAGAGTTGTTCAGAGCCTTGAAGTTTAGGATGAAGAACTTGGACTTGAATCAGCTTCCTTTACCTTCCACATCAAAGAGTGGAGTGACATGATCCAGGCAATAGGTGAAAAATCCCTTATACTACAGGTTTCATGCTATATTAATAGGAAATGTACTCACAAAGCTGAAGCATTTGAGAGAAAAAGAAGTACGAACAAAATGGCCTATAGATAAGAAATATTAATTTCACATTCAAGCTGCAGTTCAGGTAGTAGCTGTCTTTTTGTTGGCACTACTTTTATGGCAAAAGCATACCTGCACAGTAATGTTTATACAGAGCGTACAGTGAAGAAATAGGTCCACATGGCATTGATTTTGTGAAGTGAAAAGTATTCTGCACACTGGCTTTGTGAATATGATTTGTTTCCTGTGTTTTATGCTCAGGTCAACCATAGGAAAATTGAGACATCTTTTGGTTTTGTTTTAGCAGCCATGAGCTCTTGGTCACCTTCATTTTTGTATTTGAAAGAAGCTAGAATAAGGGAGAGTGTTTAAGTTTGTCTCTGTAGTAGTGTGCCTTGTAGTGGAGCAATTCAAATCAGCTTGCATGCTGAAAGCATCTCAGCTGCAGGTTCACAAAGTTCTGGTGAGCTGCTTTTCTCAAGAGCAAACTACAGTAAATTATTCTACCACTGAAGATATTTTTCATTGACTGAGTTCATTTGCATCTCAGCTCTACTACCACTGCATGGCATCCTACAGTGTAGAGAACTCTGACAATAATTTTAAGAGATAACAAGGAAAGTACATATTTGAGACACACTTACTTGAATTTTGATGAAACCTGTATTTTTGTTCACTAGAGAGGGTTTGCAGGAAATATGTGGAAGGCTGTCCCCTACAGAATTAAAGCTGATAGTACTGACTGGCTTAGAAGAGAGGGAAGTGGACTCTATTTCTTTTCCTTGGTGGCTAAGGAGAGCTTACAGAAGATGCCATGGTGGCCAATGGTTTCATGTTTCTCACATTATAGAATGCTACAGAGCAGAGCAATGAGGAGGGTGAGAAGTGTGATTGTCTCCTAGTATATCTGTATGATGATGTTATATTAGCATTATACAATGTTAAGTGCATGTATGTTATATTAAGATTATGCATATATCATGTTATATTAACATATATAAACAAGCATAATCTTGAAGTGTGAGAAGAATGACGAGTTTGCAACAGTTGTTAAAGTTCACTTCCAATGTAAATAGTAACCCTGCTGTCTTTTCAGTGCATGTCTGGTAGAGATGTAGTTTGTTAATGTTTAAACATCATCTTGAAGATGGAAAGCTTTTTTTAAGTGTTGAATATTGTCACTATTACTCATCTTTACTGTTATGTGACTTTATGGACACACAGGGAGACCTAGCAGCTGACAGTGTTTATTCCATTTGTAGGTCCATATACTCCTGATGGAGACCTTTTCAGTGTGCTGTATTCTTTCTAATGTTTTATCTCCCTTTGTTGATTTTTTCAGAATTCCATTTCTCTGTTAGCAAAGGCACTTTTCCTCCGTTCTAGCTCCTGTATGGTTTAACACCCTTGCTCATTTGTAACATCCTTCCAATGCTACAGTCACAACTGTTTATTGGGTTCTGCTGGAACCTGGATCTGTGGAATGATCTGAGATGAAACTGCCTTTTTTGATGTTTTTGGAAGCCATTTGCTGAGCTAACTCATCCCTGCAGTTATCTTTTGTGATCTCTCATGATCTTGAAGTATTAGAGCAGTTAAACCTGTTTTTGAAGCTGCCCATATTACCACGAGTAATACTCTGAAGCCTGTCCTTTCAGTTGTAGTGAGTGTGAGATAGCTGGAAACATCAATAGGATGGGTAAAGCCAACATCTGATATATAGCTAACTAATAGAGGAGAAGTTAATGAAAGCTAAATCAACAGTATTATTTCAGTTGCACACATGGAATGAAAAAAAAATGCTGTGCCCCGATGCACAGTAAACCGTATGTTTGCCTACCCACACCCACACATGTGGAAGCATTTTCTTCCCTGGCACCATCTTATAATTGCTTATGCCAATGAGGTTTAATGACATGCTCTTATTGATATGCTGGTGCTGATGGACTACCCTAAAGCAGCCACACCTCTCTTATCCTCCTTTCTCCCTGTCTGCAAGTTTGGAACCTGAAACTGTTATTGCACTCTGGTGCATATAGAATCATAAAATCAAAGAATGGTTTGGGTATCGAGGAGAATACTTGTCTTTAATGTAAAGAGGGTGACTGCAATTTGTGCAACGCTGCACATAAAGATATATATGCATATGTGTGTCTTTTTATGTGGACATATAGATGCGTACATATGTATATGTCTGTCCATCTGTCTGTGTATATGTCTACGTATGTATATGAGGATAGGCTTGGACTTTTTCCTTTAAATTAAAAATATGTTTTATTGCATTTTGCTGATGTTTACAGCTCCTATGATTAAACTAAAACGAGTTGAAAACAATTTTGAAATGTTACTTGAGTTACTTGAAAACAATTTTGCGATGTCCTGATGTAAATACCATGGCATCTCACTCCTAGTATATATGTAGCATCTTGTGATGTTTCAGATGTTTGAGGTCCTCACTTGTGTGAGTGGGGCTCTTTTCCCTCTTTTTTTTTTTTTTTTTTTTTTTTTTTTTTTTTTTTTTTTTTTTTTTTTTTTTTTGTTTTTTTTTTTTTTTTTTTTTTTTTTTTTTTTTTTTTTTTTTTTTTTTTTTTTTTT
>NDXB01014490.1:16228-27191 GCA_002631895.1 Agapornis roseicollis
TTTTTTTTTTTTTTTTTTTTTGTTTGTTTGTTTGTTTGTTGTTGTTTGGTTTTTGGTTTGATTTTCTTTTTTTTGGTCTGTTTGTTTTTTTCCCAGGAATACTGGTGTGCAAGTGCAAATTTCCATAAAATTTAAATAAGGTGCTTCCTGTAATAATGAATAATTGTTACTGCTCTGGTCTGAATTGTAATTAACCGTGATCAGACTTGTTTGGGGGAGATATTGTTGCTGTTATAATTTGACAGGCTACTGTGATTTTGCCAGATTAAACAACCTGCAGCATTTACTTGCAGAATCACAGGGACAAGATGTTCTCCTGCTGCAGCAGCTTCTTTCTTAAAAGCAGCAGAAGAATGAATTGAAAGCTAGCTGTGAAGGGCCAGTGAATGCAAACTTATTCAATTTTTGCAGGTTGTGGTAAGTCTTTCCCTTGGAGTGTTCACAATATTGTACAATGTGATACTTGTGAATTAGTCAAATCTAGCACTGTGGCTCAGAAAGGGCAAGGTGATCCTTATATGTTCGTTTAGTCGATATTTCTGCAGGGTAAATAGAATCTCTCTGGAAAAAAAGGGGGTACCCCAAACAAAATCAAACCCAGAACTACAGAAGAACCATTAAGAATGGCCCTAAATAAAATAAAAATACTTTCCCTTTTAGAAACAGCTAGTGACCTTGTGATCAGGCACAGATGCTTATGCACTAGCGTGATCTCTGTGGACTTGGTAGCATTGTATCTGACCACTTGGTCAGCCTCTGATTCTGTCTCTCTCCCTTTTTGGGTTAAGAACTGTTCAAAACATTACTGTCTAGTTACTGTGGTGTCTTTCATTTAGATTCTGTTTATTGACTAAACCACAAGGAATCCTGCCCAAAGTACCAGGCAGCCTACGCTTGAATGATTTTGATTTTCTAACATCAGCCCTGGGGTTTATTTGAAAAATGTACATACACTGCAGCTTTAACAAGTCAAGTGACTGCATGATTTTGACCATGGAGTAGTGTATCTGAAGATCATTAAATTAAAAAAAAAAATGGCGGGGGGGGTGGAAGGGGGGAGGAATAAATGTAGTAGTCATTGTACCAGCACTGTGCATGTGTGACACATGTTTTTTGTCTTTTCATCTTCCACAAGAGCCAGAAAGTTTCCTGCCGTTCTCTTTCCAGCTATTGACAAATGATTGCCAGATGTGAGATCTTTGCAGTGCTTTTTCCCCTTCGCAAACCTGCAGTGATGGGATATTCGATTCTCCCTTGCCCATTTCATCTCCCTTCCACATCTGCCAGAAACACACAAGCAATACATCCCTACATGAGAGTTTAAAGTTTATTCAGCTTCTCCATTCCCCCCCAGTAAAACATTCAGAGGCAACAGAATGAAGTCAATGTGACTCTTCATAAATCTTAGTGCATTTCAGAATCAGTTGGGGGGCTTTATTTGTATGTATCTGATTTATTTGTTAGTGTGTATTTATTTGTTAGTGTGTATTTTATATATAAACTTATGCACAAGCATATATGTATGTATACGGAAAAGATAATGTTGGTTTGAGACTGCTCAGGAGTTCCTATCATTGTCACGTTATCTGAATTTCTCTTCTTCCTGAGGCTGAAAATAACACATGACATTTTACAGGATTGTCTGCTAAAGTGATTGTAATGACCAACTAAAAGCATGTTGGTAATAAACTCTGTGTGTGAAAGTTTTTAAAACACTTAAAAACAAAAACAGGTGAAAAAACCCAAGCCTGTTACAGTAGATGATGTGTTACCTCTCACTTTCTTCCAGTTTTGCTACTGGATATTTAGGGAAATTCTGAAGAGATTTTCCTTCAAAGCAACTTTTAGTAATCTAAGTGAGGAACTGATTTTTATCTTAACAGAAATAATTCTGGAGTGGCCACACACATTATCAGGCAAAAAGCACAAAGCTTTTCTTTTCTGGCACTGCTATCTGCAGTTTGTATTGATAGAGGATATTTTTCCCTTCCAAGTCTTTCTTTAACTGTGTTTAACAGAAAAAAAGAAAAGGAGAGAGACAAAGAGGCAGAGAGACAGACAGATTTTCCAGCTCTGACCTTCCTATCGGGTGGGCTAACACAGGTGGCCTTTCTGTTTTAATACTACGCTTTTGGCAAACTGAGAGACCTTCAGTCCCTGACATAGATCAGCGTTTTTTTTTTTTTATTAAGTATAAAAAAAAAGTCGGTAGAATGTCTGCCATATGTGCTCAAAATAGTGGATGGAATTTCAGGAACAGAGATGCTTGGAGTTGAATCTTAAAAATGCAAGACACTTGCCCCTTTCCTCCCACACCTTTGGAGAGATGGAGCCATATCCCTATTTTCATAACATCCAGACTTATAACTTCACTTTTTATTTTTTTTTCTTCTTTTTTTTTTTTTTTTTTTTTTTTTTTTTTTTTTTTTTTTTCTGATGTAAGCCCTGTAGGTTCCTTCTGTAGAGAAAAATACCTGAATCTTGTGAGAGGAACATTGTAAGGGAAATTCTTTTGCTTCAGCTCACAGAGCAAAATAAAGCCTATACCCAGAACTGCATGTGAGTGAAACTTCCTTAGGATTGAGGGGGTTTTGCATTCTGCTTTTGAAGAAGATGAGATAGCAAGATGATGTTGTAGGTGAGAGTTTGTTGCCCATGTAGTTACCGTTTTAATTTCTCTCTTGCTCTTTTTTTTTTTTTTTAATTTTAAAGAAAGGACAGGTGACTTTTAAATAAACACAGAAAATTTAACACCTTGAGGATCAAGGCAAAGAGTTGTTGGTCTTTTTCATAAAACAATCAGGCTTGAAACTCCAGTAGGAGGATATGAGATAGCCTTCAAGTTCAGAATGCTACACTTAATTTGTCCTTACTAATGCAGTGGCTGGTTTCTCATGTCTTCCTCCTTCTCTCACCATGGTTACTCAGGGAGGTAGAGAGGTGCTAAGCAATGGACATGTCATCCGGCCTGTGCACTGAGGGAACGTCCTTCAGAGGACGACTTGTCACTAGCCGTCAAAGAAGAGAGTGGCTTTGAGGTCTCTGAACATCTGGCAGTGCTGCACAGGAAGCTGAGGGGGTGTCATTAATTGTGATGAAATAATTTAAACCATCAGGAATAAATGAGGCTGTTAAGCTAAGTTCAGATTCCATTTGCTGTGCACATGTGTCTAGCAGCCTGTGCGCAGTTAGAAAAAAAAAAGGGGGGGGAGGTTATATTAGCTTGTGAGTAGAAGTGAAACAGATACTGTAAATGAAGTGAGTTACAGTGTGATGACATCATGTAGAACAACATTCAGAGAGTGCGTCTGATGAAATTAGCGTGCAGGAAAGCGGCATGTTACTTTGATAAAGTTTTGCTTAAGATCACACTTGATGGGTAAAGCAAAGGATGGTTTGATGCAGGATTTGCAAAGCTTCCTATGCAGTTTCTAAGCAGCCTATCTGGTAAACAAAGCTTTTGCCTACAAAGATTAATGCAGTTTGTCTGCTATTTTATATCTACCAGTCTGCTAACTTTGGAACTGAACCAAGGCAGAGATATTTACAAATAAGTGGGTGGCCCCTCAGTACAATCCTTTTGAAATTTTGTTAGTTTTAGTTTGTGAAAAGAAGAAGGGGCATTCACTGACAATGAGATTTTCATATCATCTGCATGTTTTATAAAATGTTTTATAAAATGAAGAAATTTCACTGCACAGGATTTCAGGGAAATAGAGAAATAGATAATCTTGAGCTGGTTGAAAAAAAGAAATGGGTAAAATGTCTCAATTTGCTTTTTGCTTGGACATTCCTCGAATATAGAATTACCAGACTTCACAAACTTGCAGATAAAATGGCTGTGCAAAGTCATATTCTTTTGAACATGTGTTAAGTGCAAACTCCCTTGTTTCTAACCTTGATGGGCAAATACAACCTGCATTGTCTGACTAGTGACCTAGTAAGCAGAAACAGTGGAGAGTGGTGATCGTGGGCATCTCCAAAGAAGTTCAGGAGGTTACACATTTAGTACAGTGGCTTCTTTGGTTACCTGCAATAATACTGCAGGCATTCATCTGCAGACAGGCTTTGCACTGGCCATCAACAGCGTAGGTACTGGTGTTCTCAGAGAGCAGGTAGACTGCTCACAGTTGTGCAGCTGGAAGGATGCTGTCATTTTTACCAGTTACCAGTAAAATATTACTGAGGTGTCTTCCTGTGACCAGGAGAGAGCATTTCTTTTGCTTCTCTGAGAAAACATCATGGTCATCTTTCAAAACTGTGCTAAATTTTGTTTCATTGTCCAATTGCCCATTTGTGGACTTCCAGTTTTCTTTGATCAATTCCTATTTGGAATTAAGGGCTCTTCAGCATCTAAAGACAGAGTACTTTAATTCCCAGGGGATGACTTTAATATTAATAGAGGTAGGGCTGGCATCCTGGACCAATTTTTCCATTTCCCTTGAATGAGTTGCTGCCCCAGAATATTAATCAGAAAATAGACATTTAAAAATAAATAAATAAATAAAATCAGTTATTCTTTATGACTTTTAAAACTACTTTCGTCACTAAAACTAGGTGTATTTTCTGAAAATAAGTTCTTTTAGCTTGTCTTATGGTGCCCAAACAGGATGCAGTGGTATAGCAGGTAGTCCAAAATTATATTTGGCCATAGGAAAGAGAGTGTAAGGATCACCAGTGTATGTAGTATTTAAACCTTTCAAGGTCTTTCCTTATCATTGAATACGCTGTCGATGAACCGAGTGTTTATTTTAGTATACAATCATTAAGGAAAACCTTGAAATAGCAGCCATATATATATATCTTTGACCCAAAAAAATTTTAAATTCATAACTGTAAGTTTTGTACCAGTGTTTCCTTCTGCCTGAAACCAAGAAATCGATGCTGTCATTATCAGCGAACTCAGGTTCGTATCAGAGTGTTCTCCAGAGCACTGGGAAGATGTTGAGAAAGCAGGTAAGAGCAGAAGTCAGAAAGTGAGTGTCTGACCCTGTAGGGAGACTGGCTGAACACAGCCTGAGTCCTGGAGGTTCTGAGCACTTTTTACCCCAGTTGAGATTCCAGGTAAGATGAAAAATCGGTGCATGTCAGGTTGAGGGGTCTCGATATACATGTATGTGCTGAGCTGCAGTGAATTTGAAAAGTGCATTTGGACAGTCAAAATATTGTTGGTATTTCTGAATTAAAAGCATATTAAATATCTTCTCCCTGAACTACTTTAGTGGATGTAGCATAGGTCATACCCCACCTTGAAATGTTTTTTTTAAATCTGAAATGTTTTTGCAGTACATATGTTGGTATGTAGTTTGGCTGCTATGTTGTTGCAGAAAACAAAATTGGGTTGTTTCTCATTCTGAGATACTGGAGCTTCCTCCCCATCCTTTCAAAAGGAGGTTTTGATTTTTTTATTTTCTTTTTTTTCCCGTTAAGGCTTTGCAACCCCTGCAATTTTATGCTCTGGCCTTCTAGACTGTCACTTTGCTTCTGCCTAATCCCCATTATGCATCAACTACATTTGTTTATATCCTCCTGGAAGCTGTGAAGAAACAATTCTTCACTAATGTCACTAGAAAATGACTATATAAAAGCTTTGTGTCCCCTAGCTAGTTTCTTTGGGCTAATATACACTAAGAGAGAGATTTCTCTGTGTGTTTGTTTTAGATTAGTTAAATACTTAGGTTTAACTACAACAGAATGGAGGAGGAATAGGAAAGAACAAAAATAAGAACTGTGGGGATAGTGCTGCAGGCATTGTTAAAACTTAGCACAACTGTAAAAGTAAACCCTGAGAATGGGAGGCGAGGGTGGCTGTACTAGATGAATATAAAACATTACCCTGCTAGCTGCGGTGAAATGCAAACTGTTTGATTTACTTTAATATTCATAAAACATGATTTTAAGGTCCCTGTTTTCTCTCGAAGGAATAAACAAAACATTGTATCCCTCCAAAATCATATGTTAAGCTGAAAAAGCTCAGAGATGTAAATTGAACCCATTTTGTGCATTGAAGATAAATGCACATTTAAGTCAATTTTTGTAGAGCTGTTCTGTGAGGTTCATGATGTAACAGCAGAAATATTGTGATTATGGAACAAGATTTCTTGCTATATTTTTGTCACCTATTAGGGCCCTTTTGTTTCTCAATTCTGATAACAAAACTCTGAAGGAAGTAGCTCAGACTTCTGCGTAAAAGGGCAACATGCTTGACTCCCAGTAACAGTTTTGTTGTTTGGTTCTTGGGTTTGGTTTTTTATTTTTTTCTTTCCTAGGATGGGAATTGGATTCTTTTAACCCATTGTCCCCTGCCTCATTAAGTGTGAATACCCTCCAGACATTGCTTTCTCAAGACACAGCAAAGTTCATTATAAATGCAGCTCACTATTTGTGGGCAGTGCTGTGTTGTGCTCTTTTGGCAGAAAAACATTTCACTTGCATGTTAAGTTTATTAGATATTCCTTCTGTAAACTAGAGGTGTTCTTTGATGTTTAGACAAAGCATGTTTTTAGCAACTAATCATAAAATTGGTGGTTAAGGTATGTGAGAAACTTCCCTCACATGCTGCATTGCTTTGTGGCAGTGTTGGTTTATTACTGAAAAAATAATAAAATATAAATTGAAATACATGCATTTGAGGAACTGACAGGTCCACAGAACTACTTCACATTTGGCACCAACACTTACACAAGCTGAATTACAGGCTTTGAGTACTGGAAGGATTGGGGCCTAACTTTGGACCAGAGAGCTAGTGGAAAAACATGTGCTCTGGGCATCCAAATACATGAGGTAACTGCAGCTTCCACTGATTTCAGTGACATTTTGGAAACCAAGCAGTTATGAGAAGCGGGTGAATAGAGTTTAATTTCCATTAAATTAATAAGAAAGAAGATTTTTCTGAGTGCCATTCAGTGGCAGCTAGCAGATAAAAAGCAGCATAACTTTTTTTCCAGATCACTGTATGCATGGTTTGGGTGCCCGGCTACATTGTGCCAGTATTGTGTTGCTAAGTATATATGTTTTCTTTTGGGGAACTGGTTTGAAACAGGCTTACTTTTATGGCATCGACAGGTAGCACAAACCCTGTGTGATTCTCTTACAAGTGTTATTTTTATGAACTGAACCATTAATGTCTGATGTTGAAGGCATTCCTAGACTTACTCTTGAATTGTACTTGATTTATTCCAATTTAGGATGAGCTGGTGCAGTCTAACTCCATATATGACAAGGTGAAGTGGTACTTTTGGATTTTATTCTATGCTAAGAAATAAAACTGGCTGGCCTAGTGCTAATTTTTTTATTTTTTACTTTTAGATAAAGTTACTGGAAGTTTTAAGCATTTCCTTCTGAAGAGGCTGTTTCATCTGCCTCTAGATTTTCTTCAAGTAGGCAACTTTTTAGTAGTGATTTCTCTCTCAGCAGCATCCTTTTTACTTAAGAGCATTTCTCATTCCTGTGGTTTATGAATCAGTAATTGCTGGTTTTTGTTTTTTTTTTTTAACGAATTATCCATGAGTTAGTTAGTTGGTGATTTCTTAATAAGAAAAAAATGGATAATAAGACAATAGGGGCACAAATACATTTTAGTACTGTATCCGGATTTTTTTTTTGAAAGGCCTTAATCATGATACTGAGAAGAATTTTTTCAGTCACAGTGAGCCATGTATGCGAACAAATCTGAGTTAGATTTGATCTGTTTTCTAGAAATTCAGGCCAACTCTTACTCTGATTTTACCAAAATAGGAATATATCAATTTGTGCTGAGGTTTATAGTGGAAAACTGGAGCTGCATAGACAGGAAAGAAGTGGGGTTGGCAAATTGTTTTGAATACACTGAAGCTGCTCATTTTTTTGTTATATCTGTGATAAAAATGTATACAAATTATTGGATAGATATCAGTGCTAGATCTGGGAGAAAATAATCTTGAATATTATCATTTTGCTCAAAAAGGAGTGGCAAGAGAAGGAAAAAATGACATTTCTTTTCTAACCTTTGCCTACATCAGCCATTTTCTTTGCCTTTAATATACCCTTTTCTCCTGGTTTTCTTCCCTTCCTCCCTCTCTCCCTCCTCCCCCACCGACCTCCCCACCCCAGGTTTTTGAAGTTAAATAGATGTAGATCTTTAGTTTGCATGGTGCTCAATTTCTGTTGCTTATTCTTTCTCACACATGTAGGTATGCTTTGTTGTCTATATTCTTCCTCATATGATCATAGAATATCTCAATTTGGAGAAGACCTATACAGATCATCAAGTCCTACTCTATTTTCCGAAGTGGTGATAGCTAGTATATGATACTGGGACAAACTTTTGGGATTATATGGTAGCTAGCTGAAAGGGTTCTGCGTGTGATTTTGCATTTCAGAGATAGATGAGAGCTGCTAAATTTTGCAAATGTCTTGACTTTGAAGATGGAATTACGTGAACACTCTTCATGAATTACAATGGGGGTGAGGCAACATGATTTTTCTTTGTGGTTAATTTTTTATTGCTTATTTTATTGATTCCATAGTGGAATAGTTTTTGTTTGTGTATTTATTTTCATAAATTACCAGGTAAGAGACTTTGGATAAGCAGATGAAACAAGATCAAACATTAAGGCAGAGGGCCTTAGGGTGAAGTTAAATTCTTTAATGCTGTATTCACTTTACAGCTGTAGAAACCACCCAGTACTCTTCCTGCTCTTTTCAATGCTGTACAAAGAGCAATGAGGAGGAGCTCAGAATCTCCAAAACTGGAAACAAATGGCAGTGCTGGATGCCTTCACCAGCTTGACAAACTTCAGGTACTAATGTGGAATAAGACTTACTTAGGAAAAGATTTAACTTTTTTTAAAAGTTTTTTTTTTTTTTCCTTTATTGATATGACTGTGCGCATTATTTGCCTTGCAAAGATCTATAGAAGCTCTAGCTATGGGCCAGGAGGCTGGTCACTGTACAAACACAGAACAGATCTTTTACAGTGAAGCTATCCCAAAGTGGGATGTTGCAGATACTACAAATCTTCATGCCAGCCATTTGTAATGATGTATCAGTAAATGTATGCAAGCGGATTCAGAAATAAGAGGAGGAGTTATGAAGAAGGTGTGGAGGAAAAGAGGATCGTATTAGCTAGAATTTCATATGCTTAATTAAGTTTTCATTTAGCTTCATACATGTACTTTGAAATTTCTGGTGGCATGTGGGAGAAGGACAACCAAACAGACACTGAAGAAAGAAACTGAGGAAGAGGTTAACAGAGTTGCATGAGAGTGAATTATGTTACCATTTTTGGAGGTTGCCTAGGTGGTTAATAGTAGTATGAGGGGGTTGTGTTTGTTTTATTCACACTGAAAGCTATGAAATATTTATAGCTATGAGATCTACTTTTTATCAGGAAACTGAGCCTACCAGTGAAACCAAACCCTGTTAACAAAGCATAACAAAATGGGATCAGAGCCTCATGATGAAACTTTGTAGGCAAAACTAGAAAAGTGTCTGCAGGCAAAATGAAACCGTAGGTGCACTTAAGGGCAACAAGGCACTTCCTACTTTTAAGTGTACTGTGGGGCGATGAGACAAAAGGGTATGTTTACTTTGAAAATACGTGTCTTTTGGGGTTGAAAAAGTGAAATCTATGGGTTGATATTTACTTTGTGTCTTGTTCACTGCCATCTTTTATCTAGTAATATTGACTCTATTCAATCAACCCAGTCAATATGCAAGGTATGGTATACCTCATTATGAGGTATATACATTATGAGGTATATACATTATGACCTAAAAATGCAAAATGTCACTTCTGTGTAGCTGATAGTCTGCAAGTCTTTTAAAATCTTAACATGTTGATACCATGACTAATTATAATTCCCTCAGCACAGCCTGAGATATTTTCCTTTGTATGAAAATTGTGGGAGAGGTTAGAGAGAAATTACAGTACCATAAACCACTAGGTCAAGTTATTCAAATCCAGATTTGATCCATTGTCATCTATTTTTCATTCATATGCTTGTGAAATATCAACTCATTTTGGCAGAGACCTGCTCTGAGTTACAATCAATTTAAAATCTGAGAATCTATCAAAACCATATTTCTAGCTGTAGCAGAATGTATATTTACATTACAGTCTGTCCAACATGAGTAATGTCAACAATATTACAGTGTACATTTTATTCTAACTAGCAACAGTAGCTCTATCCAAGTTCCAATCAGAGGTACAGTGTAAACACAAAACTGAGTTTTATGTCCTGCAGTGGTAAGCCAGTCATATTCTGGTTAAAAAAAAAAAAAAGGAAGTATGTGTATCTGAGTGTCTGAGTATAAAGCTATTGCAATAGTTTTTACAAATGCACTTGAATTATTTTTGTAGCTAATGACTTACTGTCATATTCTCCTGCGTTTTAGTTATAAACATAGAAAGTGTAGGTTTGGGATTCTTTTTCTTTTTAAAAATAAATATAATACATTAAAGACCTTAATCAGCAACTGAAATACTTGAATCTTCTTTTTTTTATAGGCCTTCATAGTCTATTCCACAGCAGGGCACAGACATGGCAAAGGACACCTTGCAAAAAGCTAGCTGTAATAATCACAACATAATGCAACTTTCCAGCAACAACTACAGCAAAATTTAATGGGATATGATAGTTTTGCTTGTTAGTTTCTTTGAGTAAAACCACATAATTTCTCCAAAATTATATGGGATGGCAAGTCCACTATATGTCCTTTCCCTAACAGCTACAAAAATCTTCTTCAGTCCCTAGCCTCCTCCTCCTCTTTAGCTTGCTTGCTAAAGATTATGTTTCTTAAAGGAGCAATGATGCACTTTTCACCTCTTAAACTGAAAATCATTACCATGTTAAACAAATGGAAGCAAAGCTGTGTAGCTCAGATAAAATGGTTTTCTGAAGATTTTTTGCTTGAAATGTATAATTGTACTGGTTTGGGTTTTTTTTTTTTTTTTTTTTAATGTCAAATTTGTTTTTATTTG
>NDXB01014490.1:27282-44817 GCA_002631895.1 Agapornis roseicollis
TTTTTAAAATTGTTTTGTTTTTTTTTTTTTTTTTTCTAATGTCAAATTTGTTCTTATCTGGTTGTGACAATTTTACAAAGCTCAAGTTCTTATTTTGTCATGATAAAGTCTTCTATATGTTGTTTCTGTATGTCCTCTGAAGACTGGGTACATGATCTAACTGGATTACTGTCACTGTGAGCCTGTGCAGCTTGGTTTGTACCCAAGATTTACAGTGTAATTCTCAACCTAAAGTGCCTTTATGATTTTATAATTTAACAATATGTAATATTTCTACAAATTTAACAAGCTGAAGATTATAAAAAATCATTATGACTGTTTCAGTGTGGTACCTAAAATACACAATTTTGAGGAGGTTTTGTTTTTAAAAAACCTAAGCAAGGGAGAGTTTTGAGGAATCTGCTTGGGTTAAATAACTGGTCTTGCTCAAGTAGGAAGGTGGTCAGTGATATTAGGAAGAGGTGTACATTCATTATCTACATTATACTTTTGCACAAAGTTTACAGTGTAGCACACACAAACTCACAAATAATCTGTTAATAATATCATGTATATAATTATTTGCTTATGTTTCTTAAGACGATCTGTTAAATAATACTCTTTCCTTCTTATATGTTCAACTTGCAGATAATAGGATATATGTCTCTATAACATGGTACAGATACACACACACTTTAAAAGAAGGAGGGGTTGGAGGTGGGAAGAGAGAAATGGGGAATTTCAGCAACTGACATGAGAAAGATCAAGGGAGTGCCAAATTACTGGAAGGAAAAAAAGCAGAGAATTGAAGATGAGAAGAAAATTAGGGTAACATGTAGATATAATAGCCCAAAAGCAAAAATACATCTCATGATGCAAGTCTTCAAGAACACTACAGTAAGATTATATATTTCTTAATATGACATAAAATAAAATTCAAGACATATATAAAAAAAAATGTGAGTCTCTAATTCTAAAAAGTGGAATAATATATCGCTTAAGTAGATAATAAAGTGAAGTGGAACCCATAGTAGTTAAGAGGTTACCCAGTGATACAATTAATCTATAGTAATTAAGTTTTTCTTATATTAAAAATACAATATATAATTGTGTTTCTATGAGGCATTACTTACCAGGAGAATAAGGTCTTTAGTAGACAAACATTCATAACATGAATGCAGAGATCCTTAAGATCTGCACAGTTCCCTAGGTCTAAAAGTCAAATATATTTTTAAAACTTCAGAGAATTGAGGCCTGGATATGCAAAACCAAGGTGCAACAAGAAAAATGCCATCACAGATTTGCCAAAAAATATATCAGAGTACCAAATTGTATATTGTGTGTAAGAATGGGAAAATTCTGAAATGTTGATACATCTCATAAAAGAACATTAATGCTATTGAAGAGTTGTGAACTATAAATTACCATGCAATTATAACATGATTTAAACATATAGCTCCTTCCTCTTATAGATCAATTATGTTAAAATAGTTTCAAAGTTATATAGAGGAGTGCCCACCATACAGTAATGCCACTAATGTATAAAAGTATAAATTTGAGGTTGTTAAGAAGGAAAATGTTTTCTTAGGCTATTGGAAAGGTGGAAAAAGAACTGAAGCAGTCTAGGTGGTAGTTGTGTTAAGTATAACTCACAATTAACTAACTTGAGGAGAAGCCCTCATCCTATCCTTCCTTATGGAACCAGTATACACCTACTGGAACATGTTAAACTTTGTATATTTTTTTATAGTTAGATTTCAGATATAAAATGTGACAATAAGGAGAGATCCAGACATTTCCTGGAAGCAGACTTACAGCTCTCTGTCATTTTACTTTGGAGTTACCATCTACTAGCCACCACTTCTGTGGAAGGACATGCATGAAAAAAGGTTACAGATTAAAGCCTGCTTGGTCCTACAGCACATGAGTTACAAATAATGGGATACATCTCCATTTGCTTGTGCATATGTTTGCTGAAAATCATAGCAGTTTAGTCTGCTGCTATATGAAATGTGAATTGAATTTGCAGCATTCCTATTGTGTGTGGCATGTTTTAAAAAGCCAGTGTAAAGCCTCTTTGAATTTAAAAGCCTTGTACAAAGTGATGTTACAGCTTTATTGCATGTTTTGTGACACATTTCTGCTGCAAGTCTGTATAACCTCACATTCCCCTTGAGTTGAATTTTGATTGTGGAGCATTAGCATTGGGTGACTTGAAATGTGAGAGAAGAATGGCTGATTTCAATCTGTAAATTGGCTTGATTCTAGGAAGACCGTGAATGGTTTGGACAAACCATGGAAAACTTTTTTTTTTCCTTTTTTAATGATGGGTTTTTCTTTCTGAAAAAGAAAATCTATGCATTGATAGTTATGGAAACCAGAAGAGAAAAGTTCTTTATTGAATTTTATTTGGCAACCAGAGTTCCATCTACTTCAATGAAAAACACTATGTGGGCTATTTTGGTATGCTCTTTGTGAAGTATTATGCTTATGACTTCCATGGGACTTTATGATGACTAGAGAAAAAGAATGTGAGAATTCTTGTTTTGGATTATTTTTGTTTGTTTATTTGGAGAATAACCATATGGCAAATGTAGTTGTTTCCCAGTAGACAGCTCCAATTGTGTACAGATTCACAAAGCTTGAGGAAAGAATTGGATCTGTTGTTGAAAGGGTCATAGTGCGTAGCCGGTTAGCCAGAATTTTGAAGAGTAAGCAAATCATTAGGAGTTTGACATTCAGGGCTCTAATTGTGGTTTTGAGTATTAAGTTAAAGGATCAAAAGTGATATTCTCTTTGGACCATCTGGAGTTATTCAGGCCAGCAATAAATGTTCCACGGATTTAGGACTGTTGTTAAGTTTCTAACATTGTTTTCTGTAGAGTATTCCCCACCCCCCACCCCTCCATCTCTGTTTATTCAGGGGTGGTCTTAAGGTCAGTAGTAGTAGGTGCTTCAAGAAAATATTGGTGTTTTGGGAGAGTGACATCACTTGTATTGTGTGTGGGCAAGCAAGTGTGATAGTCCTTTGCTTTCCTCAGTGGGAGAAATCAGCAAGTATGGTATGGGCAGAAGGTCAGTTGTTCCCAGCCAGAAAGTGCTGACCCTTTGCAAGCTCATCAACATGACTTTCATTTGTAATGACTGTGCTTAAATAAGTCTTTGTTCATTAAAATATGCAAGCAAAGCTGCTCCTTCTTTCCATGAATAGTAAGATGCTGATTTAATGAGGACCAGCAAAAAGATGTATGTGGAAACTTGCCACTGTTCAAAACGGTGGGAAGGTGCCAAGGTGAGCAATTCATAGAGCAGATGCTGTGATCTCACTTCTCCAAAACTAGTATGAATTGGAAGCATTTACTCCAGAGTTTTTCTACCCCTTGATTCTCTTTCTTTTCTCTGTATCTTGTGCTCCTTCTCAATCAGATCTCATCCCCAAGCACTATATCCAGTATACAGGGTTTGATCTTGTGGCTCAGCCAGTCTGAAAAGCAGTTTTATGTGAAAAAGACACATTTTAATCATTCATATGATGATTGGTGGCTCCTGTTCTTGCACCACAGTTATTGATCCACCGCTGTTGAAGAACATGGCTGAGGAAACATGCTGATTGCTGACTGAATAGGAAGGAAGCATAGAGCTCTTCTAACCAGGGTGGTTCAAAAACTCCATGGTGGTGAATCACTTTGCATTACAAGGTGTTTGATTTGGCTGATATGGCTAGGTTAACATGAATGGGTGCATTTAAAATACTTGGGATGGATAATAACTATCCGTTGCCCTCATATCTGAGTTGGCTGACAGGTGAACTGCTGGAAAGTAATTTAGCTGGAAGAACAGGCCTGGTGTAAAATCCCTTCCAAGACAAATATAGCTGCGTGGTGTATGTTCTACACATTTTATACTGTCAAACAAAACAAGCCATAAACCTTGGTTGGTTCAAGACTATTCAAATAACAGTGTTCAAATTGTGTTCAGATAGCTGTTCCGTTTGTAACTGGTTTTGCTATTGGAACAGATTTACAGTTCTGCTAAACCACATGGCACAAAAATGGAGATAAAAAATTCAAGGAAGAAATACTGGCACTGATTGTAGGTGACAGTGACTCATGAGACAGGACACAGGGTCATTCTGTTATCCAGGACCAGATGCTTATGTAAAATAGGTCATTTCCTCAAAGTTTGTGTTTTAGCTTGGAAAGACAATGAACAAGAGAAATCTAAGAAGGAAAATTTGTTAAAAATGAAAGCTGAAGGACTGAAACAAAACTGCAATTCTAATAACATTTTATTGGCGCCTGGGAGCCCATGTCTTTGCTACAATCCACTGAATGTTTTATTTTTGTTATAATTACAGTATCTTGCCTGCACTTTGTCCCTCTGATCCTTTGTTAAAGCCCAGATCACTATGTGCAGACTGTGCTTGTAGGTGTGATTTATTGAGTGACAAGTAGCTGTAGGGTAGAACACACGCCTCTGTACCTGAGTAAAGTATTAGACATCACAGAGCTGGTGGGGGGAGAGAGAGAAGAAAAGCACAGAGCAGTAACACAGCAGCTCCTGGATACAGATCAGACAAGAGGTTCTGCCACAAATCACCTAGAAACATGTCAGACGCTGCATGTTTGTTGTTTTACACTGAGGGCACAGCCGTAGTCCAAAAGTATTGATTCTTTTCTTTGTACAGAGACAGAAACTGTCAGCTGTAGAAGGCTGACCTTGGTATGGCTCAGACAACTATTCCCCACCCTGCCAACCATATGAACCCCACAGGAAAAGTCCAGGCAAGATATGCCAATGTCCGTTTCACATAAACAGAGAGAAACCCAAGCCTGCCGAAACGGCTCCTGTCTCTCCCTCCAGAGGTCCACAGTAGTAGTTCTGCACCACATTTCCTATGACAGAGGATTCGATTTTTTTCCAGTGCCTCAACATTCAAGAGACATTAATTCTGCTTAATCGTTCAAGAATTCAAGAACTGTCTACAGAAACATATAAGATGGAAGGGAGGGGGGAAGTCACTGCTACTTCTCACACAGAAAAAGCACTGGTATTTTTTCTTTATGGGCCTGCTGGGGGAAGTGGGAAACAAGCCCACTTTGCACTAATCACAGGCAGGAACGTTTTAATAGAATTGTAATTGTTTGTGATGGTGTAGTAAAATGACCCAGGCATATTGTACATATAAAACATGACCACATTTCTGGGAAATATTTGAGTTGACTTTAAGCATTCTATTGCATTTTATTATAATATATTTCATGCAGCAGAGTTATGTGATGTATTTTCAAGGGTTCACTTTTTTACTGATGTTACTACCTTTCTAAATACCTTTCTGTATCCCTCCCCAACCCTAATGCCTTTATTCATTCTGTGATGAACAGAACTCAATAGTGAGGAATGCTTTTCCTACAGAAGAGATTAACTTGAGTCACAAATTTGACTCCAACACTTGTTGGAGTCACAGATACCCAGTTTGGTACCTGCAAAGGTACAGAAGCTCTGTAAATCCTTAATCTGTCTATAGTTATCTCCTTCAAACAAGTTCTAATACGACCCTGTGTTCTGACATCGTGCTTTGATCAGTGAATGATTGTGCTTTTGCATCACTGGAAACATTTTGCTGTTCTATCAGACCCTAGTGGTTGCAGTAATGAAAAGATATCGGCAGAAAATGGTTTCCTTCTTTTGTTATTATTTGCTTTGTGCTTTTGAAAGTATTTTGTATGTGGTGAGTGCCACTTCTTCCCATTTACAATTCGTTCACCTTTTTTCATTCAGTAAGTGTAAAAAAGAAGGGTGTTGTAAACAACTTGAAATTGAAAACTATCTGAATTGCCTGGACTTTTGAGAGAAGGGTACAGCTGGAACTTTCTTACTTACCTGTCTTGTAGATTGACTGTGTCATTTCAGTATTTTATATGGCATTCTGAAAACCATCCACACTTAAAAGGAAAATTTCACGAGTGCTTTTATACTAAATCACTTCCTGTCACCAGGAGGGTGGTTAATACTAAGGCAGAACTTATGCTTTCCCCTCTTTAAGGTGTTTGTATTTGTTATAAAGAACATAGCTAAATTCAACAGCTACTTCTTCTGTCCTTTATGCCCCCTTTAATACTGTTGTTGTTAAATATCTTTTTGACTTATTTAAAACCTGGTTTTGTTAAAGTAAAAGAAAGGAGATAAAATGCAATTTTGTGACTTTGTGAGACTATGGAATAATATAAATTTGCATTTTTTTTCAACCTATTTGTCAGATTGAAAAGAAAAATACTTCAAAAAATACAAATTTTGTTGATGTTCTATGACAAAGTGTCCAGTGTTGTATAGTATTCAGAGATGTAAATGGTTCCCAGATGATAAACAATTTCTTTATGGCAGTATGCAATCACAAAGTGGGGGAAGTAGACAATGAAATATGAACAGTGTATACCTTGAGTGTTACAACACACAAATAAAAGGAGTAGGTACTATATTTCATTTGTCTGGAACAGCAGTGAAGCAGAATAGTAGGGCATTGGATGTTACTGTTACTATGTCTTCTGAGGTCCATGTTATACTTAAGAGCAAGGTATTATTCTGTTCTTTTTGTGTATATCATAGTCATGTGATGTACTTGTGGAATTACATTGCTTTTCAAAGTGTCAACTAGGTTATGCCTTGCCTTGTTAGTATCATGTTTGATTTCTTGGACAGGGTCTATAAATCACTATCTAATATGCAGGTCTTTTGAAAATGCACCCCAGGTTTATTACCAGTAACAGACTAGTGGCCTTACGTGGACTTTCTACGAATAAAACAGATTGATGAGCCATTTTATAGCATTGCAAGCTATATTATAAATACATCACCCTTTTCAGTAATTTAACATGAAGAACAGTCTAATGAGCTACCAGCTGTAGTCTGCCAGATAGCAGAGGACACTGCTAAGCTCATAGGCCAAATGATACAATTTTGATTAGAGGCTAGAAACTTAAAAGTTTCTAATGGCTTTCCCTTGTTTTGTGAGTTTTTTATGATCTTTTGGAGTACTATGCTAAACAGGATAGCAAAACAATACTATCATAAGTTTGTGAATGACATGTTATAAAATCTGTTGGGTTTTGGGAAAGGAGAGAATAAAAGGAAAAGTTCAAAAATTTTATATAATTCTAGAATAGCTTTTTTGTGTGGGTTTGGTTGGGATTTGTTTGTTTGTTTCTTTGTTAAATTTGCCAAAGTAGGAGTTCAAAACTGCTGCTGAAATGTAGGGAGCCAAGCAAATCAAATCTAAGAAAATAATAAAAGAAAGAGAAAGAGGGAAGGAATAAAAATAGAAAAAAAGGTTGGGAAAACGGTGTGTTTCTGTGATTGTTTTTCCTGAAAACAGGTTAGCAAACACTCCCACCTGACTCCATTTTATACATATTCCTTCTTTACCCAGATTTGTATAGTGAGGTAACAGGAAGTTTTGCAGAAATCCCTACAATCGGGACTTTTGATTTCTTATACTGGCTATTTGTAGCCATAGTAGTTTTGAGCAAATGAGTAGTCACGCAATGCATGTAATAAATTGCTTATCAGTAAACCTGTGATAATAGGAGCATAGATCCCCTGTGCATATTTTCATGTATAAAAATTGTCAGTGAAAGAAAGAGGATAAAAGCTGTATCTGAAGGAGGAAGGGCAGAAACATATAAATGAATAGACCAGCACTCACTTCTTCCTGTTTACTCTTTGTTGTTTAAAGTCTCGCTGTCCAGGTAGAATTATTAACACCAGGTTTTTGAACCTTTTTCTTAGATTTCTCTTGATCTCTGACTTTGGCCACTGGAGTCAAATCTTAACTTTGTCAAAATGACTACAAAGTTGATGGCTGATGCACAAATGTTTCTCTGTATAAGAAACTTGCTTAGAATATATGATTTTAACCTAACTTTAAGCTTAGAATTTAAACTTCATTTTTAAATAAAAAAGAGAAATAGATTATATGTAACCTGTTAGTTGAAGAAGTCCTAGAAATCTTCTGAAATGGAGCTACTACCTGAAAACATTTTGTGGCTTAAGAATAGCTTAGCGACTCGCATACAGTTAAGAACTCCAATGTAAATTTTAAAATAATATTTTTTACTGTGAAAGCAGACAGGTTAGCAAGCAGTTCAACAGTCTAGGCGATTTTGTTCCTGCAGGTCAAGCATAAAAAACCTTGGTTACACAGAGTAGAAGGCAAAGCTCAGAAAACAATTTAATTAGTCTTTACGGAATTTATAACAACGGAGTATTTTGCATGAAAACCCTGAACATTTCAGCAACTGCCACTAATCTATAGGGACCTTATTTTCCTATGACATATATCCATATTCTTCACATAATTTAAAGGAGATATCCCATTAATATCCTAGATACCCCATTAAAAATGGATGATATGCAAACTCCCTTTTTTACAGTCAATCCATACATATCAGTTGTTTTTTGGATTTAGAAGACCCTTCCAGTTTTAATGCCATTACACTTTTTATATTCCAGTCTGGTTTACAGTACATCAAATACTGTAGCTTTCACAGGGTAGCCTGAAGTGGAAGGATTGTTTTCTGATCTAAATAAACAAATTATAAATAAATACTGTATTTAAATTTGCAAACCCTACTTGAAGATCTAAGCTGAAATGATGGTATCTTTACCTGAGCAAGGTGGCTGACACCTTGAAACTAGGCTCAAGTCTCTAAACACCAGTCCTTTTTGAGACTGCTATTTCAAATCATGGCAGGAATTTATTTTGCCAGGATATCTCTGAAAAGAACCAAGGTGGTATCTGTTCTCTGTAAATGTAAAGGTCCTGATTCTGTATTCATAATAAGCGTGTGCCTTTTTACAGAAACTATACTGGCCTGACATGCAAAAACCAGAAAAGCTGAAAAATCCAGTAGTCACTTCAAAATGTTACCACAATCTGTTGTGTGCATTAGAGGAAATTACACAGTCTCAACAAGATATATCAGCATTTCAGTGTTATGAATATACACAGTTCTTGCAAAAAATTTCATGACTTTTTAGGATGAAGGGCACTATATGAATGAACAGTATAATTTTAAGCCTTTGGGGTGTGTGCATGTATAGTTTTTTCACATTTCTTTAGTATTTATTTGGCTAAAATCATAGGAACTTTCTTTATGAAATATGTATATAGACTGTGTAAACAAGGGAACGTACCCAGATTCATCTGACAAAGGCACCTTATGTTGGTAGCTGATAAACTTTAGAAACTTAACCTGCATAGGATCACATTTTCTTATGAGCTAATATTTGTCCTGCAATGTTTTGTTGCAGATGCCTACATTCTGGGAAGCTGTTCCTAGAGTATTGCCACTTAATGTTCAATTTGTTGTTTCTGCAAACTTTCATGACAGAGGAGAGTCCACAGAATATTCAAAGAAAGTGAGCACAATGAAGACAGAAACACAGAGAAAGTTCAGAAGCATTTTGAGTAAAACACATACACATCTAGTCTTTAAAAGCATTTTGAAAGATGTAATATCGAGGGACATGATCCTTCTGAGGAATTACTGTGACACTTGGGCAGTTAAAAATAACAATACACTATTTAGTGGAAGCATTCATTTTAACTCTTCTTCTGGTCCATAGTTCTCGTGAAGTGTTACACTTAATTATGCTGTGAAGAGCTATTATAACCCAGTTGTTTTCAATGACTGTTTACCTCATGGCATCTGATCCTAATCCTTACAGTACTAGGAAAATAAGTAATTTCAATGTTACATTTTGTAGTAGAAACAAGCAAATGAACCTCTTGTAAACCCCACGTTTGACTGGATGAGGAAGAACAATTTCAAGTGAACACCTCTGCAGATCGCTTAGTAGGGTTTGGTTGTATTTCTGAGCAGTGGAGAATGAAGACGATATGGCTCCAGAGAAGGCTTGAAGCAGTTTTTATCTGGAGGTTGTTGTTTTCAGCCATGTGAATGGAGTAGTGCAAAGCTATATGCCTGAAAGTGAAACTGTTTATTCTTCCTTTGATGAAGCTGTTTTCCCTGTCCTGTCCCTTCGTGGTTTTGCAGTGCCTTAATGGAGATGCTCTTCACCCTGTTACTGGTTGTCTGGAATGCCTTTATTATCTCAGACTTCCACTGCCCATTTTTTTCTTTCTACTTTGTTCTTTTAAATGTTCTTATCACTTTCCACTCACTTTTATTTCATCCTTGCTTGTTTCTTATACCATATGCTATCATTCTTTGTTACCCTGTTGGGCTTTATGTTATGGCCAAAACCAAAACATATTTGGTGTCTCAAAATAAGAAAAAATAAATAAATAAGCCAAATAAAGATGAGTTGTGCTTTCTCTGTGTTCATGCAGTATTCATCAATATGGGGCTGTGGTTCTCTTTGGATCGATTCTGTGGGGTTTTACTGCTGTGTCTGCTGTTACTCAAAGAATAGCAGTGGTGCAATTTTCCTTCTGCTCTTACCTTCTTGCCCAGTTGTGCTAAGCACTGGAGAAGGAGGTGATGGCTGTATGGTGGAAACTTCTGGAGGGGGATAGTATCTGATAGAATTGTGATTTATTTCAGTCATTTATTTTCACTTCTGAGAGTCCAAGAGACATCTTGTGTTTATTTCAGAAGGGGCTATACACCTAAGGGATGGTTTAGAAATGGGAGAAAATGTTAAGCAAACATTTTACTTATGCTGATTGCCTAATTTCAGTGTTTATTTTGATTTCTCATTTCAATAAATGCTTTTACAAAAGGTCTGAGGGGCTTAATGGAATCCACTCCCTTTTCTTTTGTCTGTAAAGCACCCAAGGAGATAGTAGGAAACATTACCTAAACCATAATGTGTTCTTATCATTGTCAGGAACTTCTAATAGAATTTGTTTGGGAACAGTTTTCTATCTTCTTATGCTTGCTATTCAAGTGCACAACCGATGATAACTGATCTCTTTAATTTTCAGATTCACATTTTCTGTGCATTGTCTGATGTTCTTGTCTGTTTGCCCACTTGATTTAATCAGAACTTGTTCAAGTAGAAGCAACCAGAGAAACAGAGAAGAAAAGTTAAAAAATGTCATGTTGAAAATGTAATACAAGCTAGAAGTAATCAATGCACTTCTGTAACAACCTGTGAAAACAGTTCTGTAAGTGGAGGGTCAGTGTTTATTTTGGCTTATAAAACATTAAGATAAATCTTAACTGTGATGAGCAGGTTTTAGTCAAATGATAAACACTGCTAAGCAACATGTTACTTTGAGTGTTTGCTTACAGTGGGAGAATATTTGGCAGATATGGGCAAGTTCTCCTATTTTATTTTTGTTTCCCTGTGTTTTGAACCTTACTAAGGAGTATTATTCTGTTTAAAAAGGAAGCAGGATGTTGCTGTGAATCTTAATGCTCTTGGGTGTACAGGTACATATTTAAATGTGTTAGACAAAGGTTTAGATTATGCATGCTGTTTTTACAGCAGGTATATTGGGATTAGGAGTTAAGAATAAGGATTTTCTAATTTCTTCACTTTCTCTTCCTAATTTTCTTTCACTTTTCTAAAGCTTAGTCTCCAGCAGAGTAACTCCAGATAGTTTTCTGGAGCCATTTCTATCCTTTTCTGCTGGTCACAGGCCGTCTGAAAATGTAGAGAATAGCCTAGTAAAAGAAGTTGTGGGAGAACACATGTATTAACATTTTCAAGCATATAGGATTTATGCTGTTGTACAGGCTGAGGTGCCAGTGGCTTCCATGGTGCCACTTTCTAACTTCCCCAAATGACCTACAGCATTTGAAGGAAGAATTGCTGAAGATGTTTGTCATCCCGTACAGCAGGAATGATTGTAGTCATGGTTGTTGGAGTGCTCAAAAGTAAATTTGTAAGCACCTGTCTCAAATCTGTTTCTATTCAGGGATTAAAAAAACAAAACCAAACAATGTTGTGGTTTAAACCTAGCCGGTAACTTGACACTATGCAGCCACTCGCTTGTCCCCACCTTCTCCCCTCCCTGGGCAGGATGGGGAGGAGAATCAAAAGAATGTAAACCCTATGGGTTGAGATAATAGAAAGAATACCAACAATAACAATAATTGTGATAATAGGAAAAACAAGAGAAGAAATGAAAGCTCAGATGTGCAATGCAATTGCTTACCACCTGCTGATTGATGCCCAGCCCAACCAGAGCAGTGATCAGTCCCTTCCGAGTAACTTCCCCCAGCTTATGTGCAGGGCATGGCTAATTTGGGTCGGGTGTCCTGCCTCTGCTTACTCTGGCGTCTTGTGCCCCTCCTCACTGGCAGAGCAGGAGAGACTGAAAAGTCCTAGGTCATTGTTAAGTGCTACTGACAACTAAAACATTGGTCTGTTACCAGCATTGTTCTGAGACTGAAACCAAAACACAGCACTGCACCAGCTAATAGGAATTAAAAACAAATGTTACAGCTAAAACCAGAACAAAGAATGACAGCATAGCAGTGTCTTTCTGGATAAGAAGCTGTACTTTTTAAATATTTATTGTGATTTGCAGTATATTTTCTATAAAAAGGGATGCTGAAAATACAGCAGTTAATAACATACCACACAGAAGTAAAATATGTTAAATGTTTTACAGTTTTGCTGATTTGAAAATACTTTTTTAATATGCTAAGAATTAATAAGGAATATAAAAATATTTAAAATTGCTTTTCAGATTGGCACAATCCACAGCAATTGTACCATTGGATTATTTTGCATTGTGATAAGGTCTCCCAAAGACGTGTTTTTGAGTAAAACAAAGGTATCATTGTCATGTGGGTAACCACTCAGTTATTGTAAGTAGTCCTGTTTATTATACATAATTCTTATCATGAGGACAAATAATCCATCAGCAAGTGAGCTGATTTCTGATTACCTTGTTGAAAGGCAGATGTGATGCATAACTATGTCTATTGTATTTCTGCTAGGATTTCCTCGACATAAAAATGTCTTCAGAATCTCTGCAGCACATGCTCAATGAGTCTCGTGCTTGCAAGTAATGCCAGACCTACTGCACGTGCACTGAGCAGATAGCTTCTGCAAAGTGAGGAAGGACGGTGTGTTTGGGACACTATAGGCTTAGTGCGCATGATCCGATCACCTGTACACCTGTACTCTTCCTGAAAAGTCAGAGTAACTGTATACGAGTTGCCCAGCTTTTTTTGCAAGCTTATCAGAGAGAGAAATTGTCCTAAAAGCCATCTATGAAGTGTATATACAATGATTTTGATCCTGTTTGGGGATGATGGGCATGTTTATGGTTTACAGATAACCAGGCAGCCCAACTGAACCATGATATTATCAGACTTTGGATTGCACACAGACAAAACAGATGCCCAAGCATGACAGCGCTAATCATACCTTGTAATTCCCGTGTTTTGCAGTGACTTCTGTGCTTAATCACTTAAGGGTGCAAATATTGACACACGGTGAGAAAGAACCAAAACAAATAAAAAACTGTCTGCCCACAGAATTTGTGTAGATGTTGATGAGAATTCAGCTGCCATAGTTTAACTCAAGTCAAAAATATATCAGGGAATGTGAATCAAGAGAGTGATATAGAGAATGTAAGAAAACTGCCTTCACAGTCTATAAACATATGGGAAGAATAGTTTAGGTAGCCACCTTCCAGGGTTCCATATGTCTTCCATAATTCTTACTGGAACTTTCTAATTCTTCTGTGACGTTGAGGATCAGTCTGATCACTGTTGAACAGAGTAATTTTAGGAGGTGCCTTGAAAGAAACAATCTCACATGTCTGTAAGTGATTTACCTGCTCTTCTTTCATGTGCTGCTACAGGTTTGTGGAACCAAAGGATGCTGGATGTCAAAACTATCCCAATACACTTTAATTGTGATTTTGACATCAGTGTGTAACTGCTTTCCACTGCTGTTTCTGTGGGCCTCCCACAATGTAATGTGAGGGGTAAACACTTCAGAACAGCAGTTATGAATGTCAGCTTACAAAACTGAGTGTGAGACTGAAAAAATCCTATGGAACGAAGGTGCCTGTGATGATTCTTTCTCTTAAGGGTTGAGTGCACATTTAGATTTTCACATTTTTGTTATCCTAACAGCTAATCTCAGCTTCTGCAAAACCAGTGCAATTCAGAACTTCATAAAACCCATGTACGTTAAGCCCCCTTTTCCCAACAAATATTAGTGAGTATGTGGAAGTCAGGACCTAATAATTATTGTTTTTTTGTTTGTTTTCTTGGAAGTATTGTACTATAGTAGATAGTACTGAAGTTAGAATGGACTTAAACCTGCAGGTTTGGAATTTCATTAAAATAGAGTTTTCTAATGTTACAAAATATCATGCTGCCTAGAAGGGAAGATCATCATTGTAGTTGCACACTCTTTGTCATGTTAAGTAAATGCTTATTTGCATTTTAAATTATCTGCTATACTAGTTTTATATCAGTCACACAGATAACTACCCATTATTGCCTCTGCAATTTTTAAAAATGAACCACAGAAGACGTTTTGAACAGAAGTAGACGGACATTCACATCCTCTAGTTTTGAAGATCATTACATATTACAGGGGAACGTATTATTTCTATCTACCTTGAGCTCTAGTCTTTCTTGTTTGATAACCACTTGATGCCATGCAACTCAACAAAATAGGCTTATATTCGTTTTTTTTTACTTGCCTATATATATTTCAGACTCTCCTGGGGTTTCAGTTAATACTGTCTGTAAGTGTAGAATGAGTTTTAGTGTATGTCGAATTAAGATTTTGGTTTTAATTGTGTTTTATCCATTCATTGAGATGCTAATCTGAAGAGAACCAATAATCAACAGCACAGTTTTGGACATCTCATTTGGTTTCCGTCACCTTGAAATCATTAATGAACTCTGTGTGTTTGACATCTGTGTGCAGAAGTCAACAAGCCAAGCAGTGAGCTTTTGTTCTGGTTTTGACAAAAGTAATTAGTAGCAGAGCACTGAAATTAGAAGTTAGAAAAGTGCGAACATACTTAAATTTTGTGCCAGTAGTAACAGACTCTCACAATAACAGTTAGGGGTCTGCCAGTTTTTCCATCTTAGATAGATCTGACCCAAACTGTACATAATGAGCTATGAAAACAGCATGCAATTGAGTTCATAATTTTGTGATGGCTAAACCAGGAAAAAGGTGACTGTCTATGGATATTAGATACATATCCCCAGTGAATGGAAACCTGCAAGGTTCTGTAATTTGGATTGCTATCTGAAAAATCAGTAATCGCTATTAGTGATCACATGATTTGTTTTTATGAAGCAGGATTTGTCATGGGCTTTTCGTCTAGAACACTGAGTATTTTTGAGGCAGCTCCCCAAACTCTCCGTGTAAACTCTTCATGTTAAATGGTTTTCTATGTATTTGTACCTGAACGTCCGGAATCTCAGCACATTAGGAATATCTGGTTTCAAAGCATCAGCAGAACATCAAAAAGATCCCGGCATTTGCGAAATTTTGGGACTAGCTATTCTTAAAAATTTTGTGGAATGGGCAATTTTGGTTACTCAACCAAAAAAATGAAGAGCAGTTGAGCTTTTGATAGGACTGGTACTAGTAGGCATTTTTATTAAGTTTAAGGCTCACTTGCTATTTGTTATACTAGGTGGTTAAAAGCATTGCAGTGCTGTTTATATGCCTTTTCACCACCTTTGTGTAAAAGGAAGCTTAGTTGAGTGAGAAGATCTATTACAGTGAGTTCTATGACGTTCAATTTCTTTCTGTTCTCTCACATTGAATTGTGATTTTTCTAAATCTGTGGAACTTAAATTTTCTTAATGAGACTTTCGCTAATTACTTGCAGCTTCCACTTGGTACACCTTGCTCATTCTGACTATAAGTTGGGAATGAGTGCTCCCCTTTGAAGCATTTTCAGACTTCGAGTGAAGCGTGCTAACTGTAATCCATTGATGCAATCTTTTTTCTTGTTTGTGAGATTTTTGTTTTACTAAATGCTTCTACATAAAATTGTGAATAATGCCTCAAAAGCATAATTTCATTGTCTTCAAACTGCCAGCACTTTTCTTGCCATTTCTTGCCACATTTTTCACAATACATATGCACTGTTATTGGTATTTACCCTTTTCCTTGCTGGGATGCAGATTTCTTAATGCCTCTTGAAACAGGGTGCTCGTGTACCCAGACTGTGTTTGAGCTACCAGTTCATAGTCTGGGGACATGTTGGTCTTTGATAAACAAAGATCATGTCAGAAGGCGGGCTTTGTGCAGTGTACCGTTCTGAGTGTATTCAGATTCTGCACCCTCCAGGTATTCTCTTGTAGCTCATTAGATGTGCGAAACAGCTCTGCCTTCAGGAAGCAGACAAACAACTCTGGTTGTCATGACCTTCAGGGAACACACCAAGGTATTCTATGCATCCTGTGGCAGGTCACTGCAGCACACTGAGTTAACTGAAATTGTGCTTTTGATGGTCTGGAGAGGACAGCTGTCTAACTTATGATGAATTATACTGTATTAAGGCACTAACTGTACTGCCTGGCAACTGAAAGTCTGCTTTGCTTTCGTAAACAGCATCACTGTATACAGTGCACCTAAGAGAGAAGTTCACATGTAAGAGTGGGTTGCCATTTCTACCTTAAAATCTTGCCCATTGTATTAAAGTGTCTGTGTTCAGGCACTGTGGAGTGAACATTAGCATTCAAATAATTTTATTTAAGTATTTATGTAATGGCCAGTGTTTCAGTAATTAATCCTTGCTGGTCTGAAAAATAAACATGTAAATATCCCCATTTCTGGAGGTTGTGAATGTTAGGCAGCTGGGAGTTCTTGACTTACCAGAAACTTTAGAGTCCACAAATTTGGAATTGAAACAGGAATTCCTGGCTCTCCCTCATGTTCTCAGGCAAGTAGATTGCATCTCACTGAGAAGTGTGTGAAAGCTGATAACATTATGGTCCAACTGATAACTCTCTGGGGAGATGGAAAGCTCTACCTTGAAGTTCACCAGATGTTTGGAAGTTTACATTGTATGTGAGCTGAGAAGAACTGTACCTTTAATGCAAGCATTCTGAATTCTATAGAATTGTCACAGAGATATAGGTATTCATGCACATTAGGACTTAGTTTAACCTAAGCAGCATTGCCATTTTGTGTAAATTCCCTTTAATTTTCCAAGAAGAATATTTTGTCTAGGTCCCTAAGCAGTACCTCACAATAGCTTTTTTTTTTTCCCCCTTTATTTTTAGCTCATGGTTTTTGTTACATATCTCTGACTACTTTATTCAGAGAAATCTTTAAGCTTTTACTTACAGATTTAAATGAAGAACAGAGAACAGGGCAGGCCTACTTTTGTTGTAATAGCTTTTCTTTTTCTGGAAATGCTTTTGCTAGAACCTGCTTTTTCTCCCTGCTAACTGATATATTAAACACTTTATAAATTTGAGGGTTAAATCTGGCTGCAGCAAAAGAATAAAATTGCCATGAACTTCAAAAGGATCAGAATTCCATCCTAAAATTTTACAGTCCTGACAGAAAAATTATCTCTTTATTTTTTTTTTTTTTTTTGGAGGGGAAATCAAATTTTACATGTAAGCTCAAAATCTT
>NDXB01014490.1:57872-69432 GCA_002631895.1 Agapornis roseicollis
ATTTATTTTATTTTTTTTTTTTTTAGTATCTAGCATCTAGCATGCTACCTTCCAGTGGAGTTTCCCCTGGACTGTAGTTTTTACTTTGTGATTAAAAGTACTGAATTACCCTGGATCAGGGGATTACTAGTTAGATACAGAATCTTTCTGCTTTAGGTCACCAGTTTGAATTCAATCCAGGCCACCATCGGACTGCTGTTAATACCCTAGGGCAGCATGGCATTATCAGTTCAGCTCCCAGCAGACACATTTTTTCTCTTCTTCCATTCTCTGGTCTTTCTATTCTGGGTTGAGCTCCTCATATTGGGCAGTCATCCTGCCAAGTTTAAGCTAGTTCCATCATCTATGCTTGCATTCAGTTTTCCTTCACCTAGGAACAATTTGCCCGCAATCACTTCTTTTATGTTACTTACTCAGATGTGACATTACCATCACCACTATCAGTGATGAGCCTTTTAAATTTTTCAGGACATTGTGGAGTAGACAGACACATGCCTTAAAAAAAGAGCAACTGAAAAGGAAACAAAAAAAAGAATCCCTTAAAATAAACAAAAAATCCTCCCCCTTCCTCCCCCTTCTGCCCCTCTGAAACACAGCTGTGTTGTGTAGGGTTTTATGGATTAAATGCTTGGCAGAGGTGCTGAAGTTGATAGGATTTCAGTTTACAGTGAGACAGCCTCATCCATGGAACTCACTTAATTTCATTAGCCTGCCAGACCCTGGGCTGGCTGTCCTTCTGGTCATTCTTATCTCTCAGGGAAGATGAGAGGGATAAAGTTAAAATTAGTATCTGAAGGGGAAGATGTAATGGGCTAAAGTTGAAAATACTAGGTTTTTGTATAGGGCATCAGAGTAGTTACATAGGGCATCAGTAGTTACATTTGGACACTTGTACAATCATGGGAAGCCACGAAGAAGTTTTCTGCACGTTTATGGAAAAAAAACATCATAAAGACTTCTGAGTGATGTTTGTGACTGCACGTCCACTGCAGTCCTTTTAAGGATACGACCAGTTTATTACATGGCTATATCTCTGTATTTGGGTACAGTAAGGAAATAAAAATAAATAAATACATTGGCTAAATTGTCAGTAATCACAGTAGGAGGCTGAAGGATGAAATGAGCCATGGAGGCTAAGCTACCTTTTCAACCATGAAGTTGACCTTGTTAGGTCAGGGTTATGACATGTGGGTAGACCGAACAGTGTACAGAAGCTTTATTGTTGCTACCTGTGGTGGTAGAAAAAAAGGAGGTTTGTAGTTCTGAGGTTATCTCTTCATCTCTTCTATGAGCATTATATTTTCTCATTATGATCACATACTTTTTTTTTTTTTATTTTAAGTTAATGTAATTTAGTGCATTTAAAACATCAGCAGATTATTATTGCAGCCATTTTGTATAAGGGTAGAAAATATACAGTAGGGAACTAGCCCACTTTGGCAGGAGATAGGGAGGGTGATGTAATGGTCCTTTCCTTCTCTAACATTTATGATGCTAGATTTTATAACTGCTGAGTATACTTTTCCAAAAAAGATGAAAATGGTACATCCTTTAGCATTAAAATAAATAATTTAGAGCAGAACATAATTGTGCTCTCAGATCTGCATGGCAGAAATCAGCTCCATTACTCTGCTCTACCTATGTATATGTTAACATCTATCCCCTAGGGGTGAGGGGCGAGACTGTGTCTTGAGGATCTAAAAAGGCGAACACTGCCTTACGTCTTCTGATGAGTTCAGAGTTCATTTACATCACCTATAAGGAAAACTGAAATAGCATATGGGATGGGTATAGCTCTGAGGTTCCAGAAGTCTGTCTTTAATTTGAGTCTTAGATACCTACTTATTTTCTAGTACACACTTTAAAAATTCCTAAAGAAGTATATCTTGCAAACAGAATGTTTTTTCTAAGAGTATGAGAAGGCACAGTCTGTCCAGGAAAAGTTTGTAATACAAGAGTTGTATCTGGCTTCTTTAGAATGAAATGCAAATAAAATAAACATACTTTTTCCAAGGCCATCCAGTTTTGAGAACTGGAAGAAGTCACATATTTTCTGTAAAATTTGCTTTGTCAGGTGCTTGAGTGTTGCACAAATATTCTATTTCAAACTCTCCGATCCCTGGTATGTAGTCACACTTCCAGAGGTCAGAATTGGGAGTGCAGCAGCCTTTAAATAACCAGTTTCCAAATTGTACTTGCATCACTGCAGGAGAAACGTACATGTCTAAATAAGTACTTGCACAATTAAGTAACTGCACGTTTAGCAGTAATTTGCATAGGTAATGGGCTTTCTTTTAAGCAAACAGGGTAGGAGAATAAGGGTGAGGAGGCTCATGTCTGGTGCCCATCTTTAAAAATTGCTGCCAGAAATGTCTCAGCTTGCTTAGTAAATAAGATTTAGCAGGATTTGTTTAGAATACTGGTGAGACTGTGAACATAGTACAAAACCATGTTAACACAAGATTATCTTCTTAGACAAACCTCTTGAATTGCTTAGAATGCTTAATTTATTAATAAAATTCAAAGTTTTAGTTTATTTATTTGTTTTCTTCCCCCTACCCCATACTGTTTGAGAGGTAGAGGGGGAAGTGGGGAGGGGGTAGGAGGGATTCAGATGTGTGTGAGCAAACTTCTTTTTCCTTAAGAAAAGGCATCTTGTCCCATTCCCTAACCACAGACATATTACAGACAGTACTTTGGGAGAAGATAATATTGCTCTCATGCTTTCCCTCTGAGGTGAAGGCGATTGTGCCTGGAGTTGGCCAGCCTGTGGCTGTCCACCATCTGTGTAAGGAATTCACAATCCCAGACAAAAGAAATTGGCAAAGTCTTCTTTCTGTCTGTTCTTCAGAGCCTCAAGATAGCCATAAAACACCTGGACAAAATCAGCAGGTGATGGCAAGGGAAAGGGAATGATCAGTCACAGGCATTGTTGAACCCTTTGAACATTACTTATAGCTTGGACACTGCTGTCACCAGACACAGTTTGATCTTTGGTGAGCTTTCTGGAAGTGCTTTTTTCTCTGGCTGCATGACAACAGGGGGAACCAGATAATGCTGTGGAGGCAAAGCAGAATTTCCCCATCTTGTAATTTTTATCTCACCTTGTAACTCCCTTTTTTGTTACCTCTATTTGCACACAGGGAAAAAGGCAGGTTTTTATTTGCAGAAAAATGTGTCATATCTTTTTACCTTTGTGACCACCATAACCAGCAGTGCTTCACCATGATCGGTATCCCAAAATTAACAAATTAATTAAAAAATGAGATCCATTATTGTCTTTCTTTTCCCTTTCATGCTACTTTACACAAGACTTGAAACGACATTTTAAAAACTAAGGAATACAGGTTTTTCTCAAAGTATGTTCTTGTGTTAGTAGGTTCATAACAGAACTGATTTTCTTGATTATTTATGATTTCTTAGAGCTCACTATTGATCATCATTTATGACCTTTATGTAATTGACTAGAAATACAGTACAACTGTGGAACTCTGAGAAAATCCTAACGTTTAATTCACTTGATGTTGTCTTATATTCTTTTCATACTATCTATATGGTTTTTAGCCATATGGATTTAAGCATAATAAAATTCATCTTGTATTTAAAAAGAGAAGAAGTGCAGTGACAGATTCATACGTCCATGAGAACATGTACATGAAGCAGAAATACAGCCACAAGAACATACCACCTTTGGCAGGAGAGGTAAAAGCCTCCCACCCATTAACCTGTTGGCAGCTGGAGTTTGCGTTTCAGTGCATGGTGCTTAGAATTTAGGCTGACTGTCTTGCCAGTGTCAAGGGGTTAAGTTTGTAGCTGTTGTTTTGTTGCATTCCCAGAGCGAAGCCGTATCAAAAAGCTGCTGGATCACTTCACACTTCAGCTGTCCCCTGAATCCTTCCTTCCCTCTAATGTTGGTGTTTTCTCTCTCTTTTTCTCCTCCTCTCCCTATGCTCCTGCAAATGCAACCATTCTTCACAGAGCTGGTGTCAAGCTTCAATGAATATAACTCTGTCTTGCTAAGTGTATTAATGCTGCACTCCAGATGTGAATCTCGTTGTTCATCCTAAAGCCTCTGTGTTGGCTTTCATGTGTGCATGTGTGCATGCAAGAGCTGAGGTTGTTCATTAACTGGCTGTTTTAAGGAAGACTGCTGCAATTGTTCAGCTATTTCTGTAGCCTGTATTACAGCTTGTAATCAGCTTGTATGAACCATAAGGAAATAAGGGTGATGATTCAAATGAAAAAATGAAAGTAAAATTAAAGAGGATTTTGTTACTTTATTGCAAGATCATTTGTGGATAACTGAAACTAAGAAAACCCGGTCTTTATCCTGCTTTGTCAATATGGAAAATATATAGCATCCCTAGAATGCGTTACCAAAAGTGTTAATATCTCATAACAGAAGTAATAATAATCCTTTTACTCTAGCTAATCATGTGCTAATCTGTTGGTAAGTCAAAAGTATTAGACCATTTTAAATTCATTGTGTCAGCTCAGCTGAAGTAACTGGTATGCTGCTATAAACGTTTGGGAGAAAAGTTCTTTGAACTAAAATAACAGTGTCATAAAGTAAAGAATTTTGCTAGGTCTAACACAGCAACTCTAAGGATGTCATTAGCTTTAGGTCCTGGACAAAAGCATTTGAGTTTATACAGAAACGGAACACTGCTGTTTCCTTGATATGTACTATTTCTGAATTGGATTCACTGTTTACTACTTCTCACTAAGCAAATAGGGGGAATTCAGCATCTGAAAGACTTTCTACTTGTAACCTTTTCTTCTTGTAAATGAGTGACTGATGATGACAAAGATACATGTTAAGTTTTTTATATTTGTAGCCAGTGAAGGGATTTAGCGTACTCCATTAATTTTCTTTCAAAATTTTATCTTTGGTTGTGTAGCATAAAGTAATGACCTAGGCTTTTATCCATTGTATCAGTTAAGCTCACCTCCTGACAGTTTTATATTTTGGAATTTTACTTTGTCCCTTCTGCCACTCTTCTTAGCAGCATGTTTTATATTATACCTGAAAGGCTAAATCAGATACTAATACTCTTCATAATTACATTATTCAGATTAGACTCAATACAAATAGTGATGAAAGTTGGTAATAAGAATAATTTCTGTTTTCTCTCTGTTTTACATGGAAATTATTCTGTTGTATATGGTTCTGTCTTTGGTAAAAGATTTCAGTGATCACCAGTGTAGCAGTGAAAATTTCCTTTTTCTTAGCTATCAGGATAATATGTACACAGGCTCATTTCCACCTGTACACAGTATTTTGAGTCAGAAGAGGGATTGTGTTTCATATTGAAGATCATAGAATCATAGATTAGTTTGGTTTGGAAAGCACCTTGAGATCTTATAGGTTTAACCCTCCCGCCATGGGCAGGGACACCTTACACTAGACCATGTGGCCCAAGGCTCTGTCCAGCCTGGCTTTGAACACTGCCAGGGTTGGAGCATTTACCACTTCTTTGGGCAAATGTGAATACATTATCAGAATGCTTTAAAGCTTGATATGCCTGTTACTGTGAAGTTGTTTCTATGACAGCAATTTGAAAATCTGCTTTTACATTGTAAATTTGAAAATTCAGTTTTTATTTTTGATTGCTAGTTTCAAGATGTCATTTAATTTCTTTTACATGCACTTAAATTTCTTATGCCTCTATGGAAGTTTTTCGTACCTTATGCACAAATGAAGTTTGTGTATGACTGTGTATGTTTGTGTATGACTTAGTTGTGTTAAATTTAGAATTTAGGGATGTGTATGAAAATTTTTTAACCTATTTTAATTTGGTTTGCATTTCTGGGGAATTGCATTTACAACCAAATGTAGTCTTTAAAAACAACAGCCGTTTGCAGTCATCTGTGAGATTTTGTTTTATTCATTTCGTACATGGAGTATTGAATTTTTTTACCTATTATTTTTGAACCAGATCTACTGATCAGACTTACTCTTTATATTTCCCTTAGTTATACACTTCAGCTACAGATCTGAGTTTAATTAGTGGAAGACTTGGTCTATAATAGAAAATACTGTGGTTACACTTGTATTTTGATGTTTGAGGGTCAACTGAAATATGATTGCAGTGCAGAGACAGAAAAAGAGAGGACATGGAAAAAGTATTTTCACATATGAAAACCAGAACTATTTTTCCCTTTTGAGTCAAAATCTGAAAGTGCATATATAAAGTGTATATACATGCACTTTCCCACCAAATGCCTTCACAGTCTGCTTCTTTTGCTTGGATGCTGTGTTTGTACTCACTGGTGTTTGCCTGCGAACTCTGTTTCCTGTCATTTATGATTTGTGGCCTTGTAATTTCTATCTTATGAAGTTTTTGTCCTGAATGAATGAAGCAGCATGGTCTGCGCTTTGCCTGAAAGGGCCAGAGGTCAAAGCTAACCTCAAGCAAAGACTGGGGAATCCTCTCATCATTACTACTTAATCTTTCAGACCTCTGTTCTCTGATTATACTGCACCATATACCAGTATATATTTTACCTACTACATGGATTGGTTTTAAATCCTGAGAGCAAATATAATACCCAGCTTGTACACTGTGCTTTACAGCTATCAGTCTTGAAGCACTATAGGAACAGTTTTATGACTCTTGTCTCCAGAAGGGAAATTCAGGCAAAGGAGAAGGGAAGTGACTTGCCCAGTGTAAAAATAGTTGACTGTGCCAGGCATGATCCTTTCTGAAGCATCCAGTAAAATAAATTGTTTGACAAATTTCAGACTTCTGTCTGGTTGCTGTTCAGAGGTCTGGAGCTTGTTGGTACAGGGACAAAGATCGTCTGAATCTATTTTGCTAAGTGGTTTAGTTAAACCATGATAAAGCTGTGTGTGAATGATCTTATTCAAAAAGAGAGTGGGCTGAAGTACTTTGCTGGTCCCTTCATGTGTAGATTTGCATTCTTCCATTCTCAGCATTGTTTGTTCACTTGACTAAAAGAGACTGTTGATGGATCCAGATCACTTCCTTCTTCCCTTCCCCCGCCACGCATACCTTGCACTCTCAGTTATGTGAGAGTGTGACAGACAGAAATCCCCTTTTAGTTTATGTATTTTTAAAAGTTAGCATTTATTTAAAGGGTGTGGAATTGTGTATTTGTATAATAGTATGAGTTGAAGCCAGTGTTTTATCTGGGACAGAGAGAGCATCCCTGCACTAGGTAATTAGGTGACGTTCAAAAGTGTCCTTGATCTTAACCTTATGTGTATGTGAAATGATATGAAAAATATTAGTGACAGAATTTACTCAGTGCAGTGTTATACCAGAATGTGAATGTTTGTAGTATCAGGGCTTCAGTTTGTAAAACACTAAATAAATGTACTGTGCCATGTAAGTCTTTTTCAGTAGTCTTTATTCCCAGTTGACTCGTGCTTCACTTCAAGTGTTCTGCAGACTACTCAGAATGGAGCAACCTGTTGTAAAGGATGAGCAGTATAGAGGTTCAGATGCTTAACCTACCAGCTGCCTGTCCTGGTGGCTCTCCCCTACAGCCACTGCTGCTTGAGCTGAGTGGCAGAGGGAAATTAAGCTTATTGTTCAGCGACTTTTGCTTATGTCCTGGCAAAAGCTGGGGAATATTTCTTCTTCCTCAGTTCTTTACTAGAGCAGTAAATGCTGAGAAAACAAAGGTGTCAAAACACGGGGTGGTGTCCATGTTCTAAATACTACAGCCTTTTTCCCCAGTGAATGTGAGATAGAGCACTGTAACACTGCATTTCCCTTTACAGAATAGAAAAGTATGTTCTGTGAGTACGTGTACAGCTGAAACAGAGCTGTACCATAAGGAGATACAGAGGAAAAATTCTGGGGAATGAAGGACCAGCTGAAAAATTTTTCAAGGAACTTTCTTTTCCTGGCAGTGGGCAACACATAAAAAACAAGCTGAGTGGAAAGAGCAGTTTGTAAGGATGAGCTTTTGGTCAGGAATGGTAACCAGGATTTGTACAAGTAGTTACGTAGCTGATATCTAGCAGACACTTCAGCTTCCCAACTGATTATTGAAATCAATCATGCTATGTAATTGTTTTAACTCAGCCCTACACACAGGATTTTCCACCCTGTTCTAAAGAAAAATATATTAGAGCCAGTCATAACTTCAGATAATTTAATCTATATTTCAGAGATGCAATCACAAAATAATAGAACCCAGATTTTGCCCCATGATGAAGTGTGTGGTCCATACAGTGACTTCGGGTGATTCAGGTGGAATAGTTCTTTATTTGTCCTTCCCTTATTTTATTGTGAAAATATATTTATGCTTTTAAAATGGGGAACATTTTTGGTTCAGCTGTTCTTGCTAGATAGATTAAATACAAACAGATAATCTTAAAAGCACTTTTACATTTGGAAAAAGAATAGCTGTACCATTTATGAAGGCACTGCATCATGGAACAGCTACTTAATTTCAGGAAACAGTCTAATGAATATGAACACTTTGGAAATTAGTTGCCCATTTCATTAATTGTTTATTTGCAAAAGAAAAGAGCTAGTCAAGCAAAGATACTGTTTGGTTTAAATTGCTCCACCAAACTATCTCCAGATGTTGGGGGAGGTGGGGAAGGAAAGAACTCCATCCACATTTTAATACGTGAAACTTCTGTATCATGCTCACAATTCATAAACTGTGTTTGGATGGCATATTTACTTTGTCTCCTGTATCTAGATCTTTTCTTTTTTCCTGTTTTTGTCCAGCAGAGCAGTTTGTAGCAAAGTCTACAGCAGTATCTGCTGCTGAAGTGTGAAGTGTCCAGCTGAAGAAAATAAACTGGTTGTTGCATTTTCAGTTTATGTAATATAAAGTTTGCATTTTTCTCTTTCAGAAATAGTGTAAAAAAGTTTACATGTTGTAAATCACTATGTGGTAGAATAAATGACAAATGATTAGCAAGGACAGATTAAAATTATGAAAAGTAATGAATTCCAGTAGTGACTGTAGTAAACACGTTTCTGGAGTGCCAACTTTCTTTAAGATGCTCACTTTCCAATTTGTTTTTACTGCATCTTTAAGAACAGTAAGATTTCTTTCTGAATCAGCATAGGATATCAAACAAGTCTGTGTTTTGTTCTCAATATTTATCTCTTTTTTTCTTTCTTTTCCTTTTTAAAGTTGATTTTTATTTTTTTGACTTTGTGTTTAGATTTTTGCCATTTATTTGTTTGCTCTTTTGGCTGAGCAGTGTCTTACTCCTTATGCCCTTTGCTCTTCCCAAAAGGAGGAATAAATCCCCTATCCATTTTCACTAAGAAATATTAGGGAAACTCATTTCTGAGTGATAACCAGCCAAAAACAACACTGGATTTGTGTTCAGGGTTGAATTGTACATGTCTGTTAAAAAAGGCAATTGTGCCACAGTTCACTTTACAGTTATTTTCCAGATTATTCAAAATACTTGAGCATTAGAAGAATCTGTCTAATCCCACAGGAAAAAACTGTCCAATAAGCCTCTCCCTTCATCTAAGGGTCATAGAGGAAACCCTGGCTAGACGTTTTGGTGACTAATTTAAAATATCTGGCAAGACAATTGATAGCACCCTTCCTTTGTGTTGTGACAAATACATTTCGACTGCAGTTTATTAACATAATCCAGCACAACCACAGACATATTGTATGTATTATAGCGCAGAATTAGAAACATTTTTTGCACATCACAGTCTTTACTCTTTCTCTTTTTTGACAAGGATCTGGATAATTGCCTCAACAAATGAACTGCTGTGTTCAGTCTGTTTCTATAATTTCATAAATTGTTTTCCATGCTAAAACTAAGCAAGCTTTTACTGAGTAACTATAAAGAACCACAGTGTAATTACAGGAGCAGCATTATTAAAAAGTGTGACAGAAATGGCAGTTTAACTGACAGCTACTTTTTCTTTATTAGAAAAATCAAATATCATCTCATGAAGTGCCAGTTACTGAGCAACAGTGTCTTCTGTCTCTCAGTCTCTTACTCTCATGCACATATGAATGTGTGCATACATGTATCTTAGAGCTAAGATTGCCACATAAACTGGATTGTAAATTACCAGCTGAGGTTCCTACTGCTCCAGAAAATTTTATTTAAAGTTAAAAATAAAGGGGTTTGTTTCATACTTAGATAAGTTGAATATTTAGGTATTGTGTACCTCCATTTGTCTGATTATATTGGTTCCCTTTATTAATAAAAGGAATTAGCATTATTCCCATTATATAGATGGAAAAAGTAAGATATAGGAAGTGATTAACTTTCCCAAGACTCAGAACACAGTGAGTGACCAGGCTAAGAATGAAACCTAAGTTTGCTGTCTTAATCATTGAATCATGCTGCCTGCAATCAATATGGCCTTGATCCAAAGCCCACTGAAACTGGTGAAAAGAAAGATTTTGATCAGGTCCTGTACGTAATGTAAAGACCTTGCTTTAGGTATTTTGTCTTCCCCCTAATGATGTGATTATTAAACTTCAGCTTTTTCATGCCATATCTTTGTAGAGAGTAATTGACAATCACACTGATATAATTTGAATGAGGAGTAGGAGCTAACTTCACCAATTCTGAGGCTCTGGTCCTTCTAACTTGTTTTCAGTTGGACACCTTTTCATATAAGAAATATTGAACATTCCAAATCCATTCATTATCTTTAAAAATGTGTATCTGTTAAGTATCAGGACGTTTTTCTTTATGTTTTCAAACCTTTGCTTTTACTAATCATAAGATGAGCAGAACTCCAAAGGGGCATTCTCCAAATATTCCACAATTACCAGATTTGAATAAGGTTTAATACTAAATAGGTGATTATTACTTTTAAGTTATATGCTTAGTCAGAGTTCAGTCAATCAGGTGTAAACATTAAACTCTTGGCTAGTGTGAACAACAGTAGGTGAGAGGCTAGCATGTATCATATATAATTTAGTTTGTAAAATGTGTGCAGGCTGTAGTTGTGTGGATTATTACACTAACTTTGCTGAAGAAGGAGGCAAAAATATAAAGATTTTGTGAAAATACTTAGTTATAAACAAGATTTTAGAATTACGTTTACTGATATAAAAATTTTGGACATAGTTGGTGAAGACTACAGCAAATGTCAATATTTTTTTTTTTTCCAAAATGTTATTTCATAAATTTTTTACTGTCTGTGATGTCACATGTCCATAGGTTTTTAGTAAATTAATAAAATTGCTGCAAAAAAGAGTAGGATTGTCATGAAACATGTAAGGCTATTCCATTAATGTTTTGTAGTTAAAAGTGTGTGAGAATCAGGAAAAATGATAACAAGTAACTGCTATACTTAACTGAACCATAGTGATTGTGTTTAGTTAATCACTTCACAAAAACTGGCTGTATGAAAATTTACCTTGATTCATGTCCTGGTCAGTTGTGATCTTTAAAGGTCTGTTTGCCAAAAAGCTAAGGATCTGCCTACAGATCTGTGGAAACCTAACAGTATGTGATATTGATTGGCTCAGTAGCATTGGTGAGGTCTGTTCATAACACCAAGGAAAGAGTTTAACCACGTGCTGCTACAAAGGACCCTTCAGGTGAAATATTTCTTAAGCAAACCTTTTG
>NDXB01014491.1:0-19017 GCA_002631895.1 Agapornis roseicollis
TGCATATTGATTGCCTGGCAGCCTCTTCAGAATCCACTAAGTTACAGAAATTGTACAGTCCAATCCCCCACCCTGATAGGTATAAATACATCATTTTATCCAAAAGGTTTTTGAAGCTGATCCCACATAAACTGGCAGACTGCTGAGGCTTTCACGCATCCCAGTATTAAGCAGGGAATGCTCACATAATGATGTAAGAGAAAAGGGGAAGCACCCTCACCCTGGGCCAGAGTATCATGACACCTCTTCTATAATTATTGTTCTTACGAGATTAATGTACTGACACATGTACTTTTAAAGTCACCATCCAGATTATTACTCTACTGCACACTGATTATTAAGAATTTTAGCCAGTCTGCAGAGGGTCCATATGACTGAAAAGTGCAGGTAACTGCAATTTTAGGTAATAGGAAAACTATCCCAATTGTTAGAAATTCTGTGTAACCATAAACTACGTTGATTACTAAAGCCTTCCTACAATAAGAAAGATCTCATGATAACATCATGCAACAACTGCTATTTCTCACTTGGTGCACCCTGTGAGCTGCACTCTGGCTCCCTTGCTCTTTCCCTAAAAGGTGCTTTTTTGTGAGAATACAGTCCTGCTCACATCACCATTGTGCTGAGCACCCATCACCCAACTTTCATAGTGCTTTCGCTGCTGTACTGCCCTGCCACCCACAACACCCTTACAGCAAATTTGACTGAACTGAGCATTGCATAATCTGATCTAGCTTTGAAGTTAGTCCTCCTGTGAACAGAAGGCTGAATGAAATCACCCCAGAACCTTTCCAATTGAAATTATTCTACATTTCTATATCAAGGACCCTGTTGAATACACTGATTTCATTTTAAGAGACAGCAGTGACCAAAGCAAGTATTTGCTTCACAGGAGGTGTATAAATGCATTCAACAGACTTACAGCACACAGCTTTTGATACAGGAAAAGAAAGAACCTCAGTCTTGCTCTTGTAGATTTAGTATAGGAGTGAGGGAAACTAAAAGGCCTTAGACTTCATTTACATGTCTGATTGTAAATTGCTAAAGATATATGACCTGTACATTCTGTTACCAGTTGACTATCAAATGAGCTAACAAAGCTATGTCTCAACTAACGCCTAACACTTGCCTGTTGTTTTTCCTCCTGTGTGACCAAGGCAACCATACACCTTCTGCTGCAGATTAGAAAGCAGCCCAAAATTTCACTTGGTTTCAATGCTTGGCTGCTGAGCCTTCTCAACCACATCAACTATAAGCAGGCATTTTTGTAATTCTACAACATTCTGAAGGAGAAGGAAAAAAACCCACAAAACAACAAAACAAAAGAGAAAAGCAAAAAGTAAATCTTCTATCACAACATGCACTAAAATCCTCATTATCTGATGAGAAAGTAAACTGTCCAACCAACCTGGAAGCTCTGGTTTCCCCAGGCTGCCATTCAGTACAGATATGTAACCCTATTCTCCTTCTTCTCCTCCCCCAGAGAGAGAACAAAACATATGGTGACACAAAAATTCCCAAATGCCTCTAAAGTATACTTATCCACAAGCCTCATGTAAACATGCTTTAAACTCCCTCCTTAATATGTTTAGATTAATATGTCAGTAGTCATACTGAATTTTTCTGGCTGAAATCTGAATCAAATCTATATGGCCTACAACAGAGCTACATAGCACAAGGCACAGACTACATGGCATGACTGAGTTATCCTAGAACATTTGAAGAAAAGCTTCATATAACTCTAACCAGTCTAACTTAAAATTTCCAGGGCAGACTTCCCCAAGTAAACAAGATTTCATATTTGCATTCCCTGGATGGTGGGGTGGGAGTAGCCCTATATTTATTTATTTTAATGCCTTTGATATTCAACTGTTTGGGTCATTTTTATCACCTGGAGACTAAATTAGCATTATAAATCAAAGTGTTTTGTTCTCCCCTCAGCCTGCAATCTCCTTCCCTTTAAGCTCTGCCTCCTGCCCCTTACTTTGCCAGCAAGCAGGAGAGAATATTATGATTCCCCTGCTCTCGTGTTATTTCTTCACTTCTCCTACTCTCTCCAGGACTGTACATGCAAGAGGAGTACAGGCAAGCCTCACACTTCCAAGCTCATATACCCCCTCCATTCCTTTTCTCCCTATTGCTGGTACATTTGTATACCTCTAAAGCACCTACATGACACTATCCTGCATCTGCAAATCTCTCTCATCACGTAGTCATCCATGCAGAAAGATGCTGTCCCTTTATTAGTAGCCATTGATTATTTCAAGATCTGAGTGCTGAAATACCAAAAAATTGAATCAAGAGTGAGCCTCAGAAGATTGTGCACAATTCAAACAGGGAATCGCTTCATAGATGAACAAGTTACTCAAATTCACTATAATGAGTGAAAGACAAAAAGGAAGGTTCATTATTGTAGTCTCTGTCACTTGTTTCAAAATAGAGTACCAGAGTAATAAAATAAAATCTTGTAAAAATCTGGGAAATTGTACAACTCAAGAAATCTCCCCATTTCACATTTCCACTGTTTGTCTGCATGGAACCAGTTTCTGGAAAGATTATTTACAATCACAGTTTTATTCACAGCTCTACTGCCAAAATTCTAAGCAGATGAACTAAACTGACAGGACTAACAGTCAAACACTCTAGCATTGCCTAAACTACAAGGTAAAAGCTTGCCTAACTTTGGCATTTAAAAGGACAACCAAACTTATGTACACTAGACTTTATGGCTTCCTTTTCACATAGACAGTTTAATGCCAATATTTAAAAAAGAAAAATAAAAAACATTATATTTCTGACATACTCAGAACAAGCAAAAAACCAAAGACGTTGTAATTATGCACAGATTTCCAGTGTTCTGGGATTCAAATGATGTATTAAAACTGCCTTAGGCTGACTTTAGTCTTTTTGCCTTATCACAAATCTGTTTAATGTGGTTCTAAAATTAATTTCCTTCTACACCTTTTGATTTGTATACACTGCTCTTGATGAACATTTCTACGTTCTAACCACACACAAGAGCTCACCTTGAATTTTCCCAAACATGCTGCTAGGTGGTACTACAATTCCTAGCAGAAGCAATGACAGTGCCACAGAAGAATACACAGTAGTGCAATACTTAGCTGTTGCATAATTTTGGTCCCAGTCAGCTTAGTACAGTTGTTGCTTTCAGACCCATGGAAGCATGCTGCTTGGATTTGTGGATTGTAAATGCAAGCAGTTGAATTCAACAACAGTGCAGTAAAATAAAGGATGGCTAGAACAATGCATCCATTAGATCAGTAACATACCGTTACTCCAGATATAATTGGGGCTTTTCCTTCAATTAGTTTATATATTTCTTGAACTGCTTCCTCATCACTCTTGTCCTTAAAACGCTTCTTTGAGAGTTCTTGAAGAGCTTCCTTGAATTGCTCAAAAGTGATAGTTCTGGAAGACTTTCCCCTACAGAAACACACAGAAATTAAAACAAATTACAAAAGAGCACAACAAGCATTCCAAGAATAGCAGAATACCACAGTGAACAACATAAAACTGCAACGCAGTTACAACACAGGAAGACCCATGCAGCCCGTTTATGGTGTCACATAAAACATATCCCAAGAACATCACTTTCTTCATGTACATGAGTAGGATAGTGCTTTAGAAACTTCCCTTGATAAATGTTCAGAAATAAAGATGAAATAAAGGGACCTGGCCTGTGTCCGAATGCCTGCAGCTTGTCAAATCAAACTCAAGGTCTCATTTGGTTGACAACTCATACAGCCTTGATGAGTAAAAGATGAACTGAAGCATCTTGGGTGAGTTTAGTTGGCTTTTTTTATTCCTCTTTGAATAACTGGTAATGTCATATTATTCACTTTCCGTGTATTCACATGTAAATGAAGAAAAATGCTGTTGTGTAAAGCAAACTATTGAAAAGCATCTACAAAACCTGAAATTCCTCCATTAAAGAATGAGGAATTTTAAAGTGATGCACTTAAATTCAGTTATCTGTTTTCCTTTAGATGATCAACTTCATAAAACATTCACAGAGTCATGGAAAACACAATACAGCAGTCCAATACATTCACATACATATACACACCTCTCCCCCCCCAAAAAAAAAATTCAGAGCCGAAGACTTGCTGTTATTTTCACTAATAGGCCATATTTCCACACTAAGAAATTAATTGTGCAGATTTACTTTAGTGGAGAAGATTTTGCTATAGCTATTTTCAGTGGAAAATCTGACAATAGAGTGGGAAATTCACATTTACAAACATGCATTTATACAGTCACTCCTGCAGATCTTTAACATCCGTCAGGTCAAAGGGTTCAGTTGCTAAGAAACTCAGTGTTAACTACAGAGATGTGTTTAACCAGAAGGAGGATAATGCAAGTCTGTTTTCTATAATTTTGAAAGATTCAGTATAGGCGGGAGATAATGCAGTGGAGTACACACAGTTATTTCCCCTAATACAAAACTATTTCTAGCGCTCCTCATTTTGAAATTCAGGTATGAGGCCACAGCATCAGTGAGATTATTCATGATTTTAAAAAGAAAAATTATTTCTATGAATTACATCACACACAAAACTCACCTTTTCCTGTATTATTAAACTGCAGATTTTCTGATCTTTAGAACAAGACTTTATGCACCAAAATTTAGCCATACATTTTAAGCTAAAATTTAACAGATCAAACAGAAAAATTTTCAAAAAATATTCTGATACTTATGCTGATGTAACCTTAAATAATGTTCCCCCCTCCAAATAAATAAATGAACAAACCCAAACAAAACCAAACCACACAAAACAACACATAACCCAAACCAGTCTTTTCAACAGTGACAGCTGTTTCTAAAGAAATAAATGATAGATGCAAGGACAGGGAAAAGGTGCACTGGAAACAGAAATCTCAGGCTAGAAAACTTACCCACAGAAATCTAATTTTTATTCAAGCATCACAAACAGCCATTTATCTATCACTGATTTATCTCTGATCTTTTCTCAGACATGTTAAGAGGTCTAATCCCCCTCAATCGGAGGGTAGCTCCACTAATAAAATGAGGAAGTGAGATTTCTAGGTTTTAAACAGCCATAGTTAGGAAGTCACTCCTATTCCAATTAAACAGAAAATGAGATTTTATCCCAGGCTTTCAAAACAAGGAGAAAATGGTTATTTCCAATAAAATTCATCACTAACACAACCCTTTACATACCATTCATTCCTAGTATCCTGTATTTCCTCCAACACAGCACAACATATAGCAAATCCCTACATCCCTTACACTCCCTATTTTAGCCAGAAATAAACCTTATCTGTGGTTTTGTTTTGGTTTTACTTTTTTGACCAAACTTTGCTCTTTGCAACTACTTTCTGCTTTAGGTGAAGCATATGCTGAAGTATCTCATGGAATTAGCTAGTAAAAGAACATTGTGGAAATGAAGAATATAATCCGGTATTTTATTAATCAAATAGACATATGGAATAAAATACAATTAACTACCTGGAATTTGCCCAGGACTCTCATTAATGGGATTAACATCCCTCTTCTGATGAAACATGTCCAAGAATTTTTAACTAGCTCAAAAGGTCAGGACTTCATTTGGTTTTGCCTCTCATGTAGAAAAAGATGGCATTAGCAATCACTGCAAAGCTTCAGCATGACACAGCACTAAGGCCCTTTATTCACTAGAGACTCACAGCCAAGTCTAAGATACAAATCTTTCAAATACAATTTTCTGTAGCACATTTGTTACCTAGAAGTCTCCAATCAGGACTGCTACAGTTTATTAGTCAGGATCATCACAATGGAAAAGGGAATGACCGCTTCTGGCAAAATCTGTTGAAGTTCATGTTGACTACTTTTATATTTACAAACATGTGGAAAACATTTTGGTTTTGAGTGTTTTTTGTTTTATTCCTCTCCCCTGCCCACATTAAAAGGAAAAAAAACCCAGCATGTATAGGCGTGCCAAAAGGAAAAAGGAACATCTTTTTCTGGTCTAAGACACAGTCATCCCTAACTTTCACATTTGGTCTTTTCCCTGTCACACTAATAAAGGAAAGCAAATGAATGTTTCCCCCAGTATACCACAAATTGGATACACAAACAATCCATGTAGTATTGCTGCTGCACCAAAAAGAAAAAGAAACGTGCATCATGGCAGATCTTTAGCAGCAAAAAAAAATTAACTGGACTGACATTTAAAAAGGAATTTTTGGAACTATAATGCAGGTTCCCTGAATTAAGTGGCTTTAATTTTTATACACCAGAAACATCTCTGTCTCCCTCAAACTATTACAATATTACCAAACCCATTTGAAAAGCGTAATAATTCATTCAAAAATTCTGCAATTGCAAAGTATGCCAAACCTTGTGGAACCCCCCCAAGAACTTGATTAAATTGATTAACTTACGACATGTTCTGGTACTCTTTGTATGCCATGTACAGTACATGTATGCCATGTACCATAGTATCTAAATTACTTAAATAGCAATGCTACAGCTCATCCTGTCTCTAGAGGAAGGTTCAAAAGACCTCTGAGCAGTTGCTGTCACCACTGTTACTCAGCAAGACATCATGCTCCTACCCTTTCTTCTATCTGCAGTGTCTTGGTTTGAACACAGAGCAGAAAACAGACTGAATACATAGAAAAGACAGAAGCAAAGTCCCTCTACTAACTTACATAGTTTGATTTACACACTCAGCCACAGATTGGCCCCCTCCAGGTCCACAAAAACAGACTGTGAAGGATGACTTGGGGGGTACAGGTAGAATAAAAATTGGACATGAGCCAGCAGTGTGCACTTGCAGCCCAGAAAGCTAATCATATTCTGGGCTGAAACAAGAGAAATGTGGCCAGCAAGTCTAAAGAAGTAATTCTACCCCTCTACTCTGTTCTGGTGAGACCCCACCTGGAATATTGCATCCAGTTCTGGAGTTCTCAGCACAGGAAATACATGGACCTGTTGGAGTGGGTCCAGAGGAGGGCCACAAAAATGATCACAGAGACAGAACACCTATGAAGAAAGTCTGACAGTTTGGCTTGTTCAGCCTTCAGAAGAGAGGGCTCTGGGAACATCTTACTGTGGCCTTTCAGTGTTTAAAAGGGCCTTATTAGAAAGATGATGACAGACAGACCTTTTAATACAGACCGTAGCAGTAAGACAAGTGGTAATGGTTTTAAACTAAAAGAGGGTAGATTCAGACTAGATATAATGAAGAAATTTTTTATGATAAGGGTGGTAAAACACTGGAACAGGTTACCCTGAGAGGTGGTAGAAGCCCCATCCCTGGTAGTGTTCAAGGTCAGGTTGGATGGAGCTCTGAGCAACCTGATCTAGTTGAAAGACGTGTGTTGGGTGGTGTGTGCATATGTGTCTGTGTCAACTAGATGACCTTAAAGTTCCTTCCAACCCAAACTGTGAAAAATGATAGTACTAAGAATGCTGTATGACACACAAGGCAGTTGTACCCTTAATTTACTTCCACCATTTTTAATCTCTGTTCCCATTCAGAAAGCCCCTTCCTGACACCAGCTTTCCACAGGTCATGAGCTAAAGAAATTAAAAAAAAAAAAAAGAAAACAAAACCCTTTCNATGCTGTATGACACACAAGGCAGTTGTACCCTTAATTTACTTCCACCATTTTTAATCTCTGTTCCCATTCAGAAAGCCCCTTCCTGACACCAGCTTTCCACAGGTCATGAGCTAAAGAAATTAAAAAAAAAAAAAAGGCAACAAAACCCTCTCCAAGCAAACCACTTTCTTTCTATTAAGCAACTGCTACAAAGAATCGGCTTCCTTGTGTATATCTGTAACTTGTTTTTAGGAGCTCATTATAAATATCTTGTTTCCATGGGAATAACAAAACAAATATATTAACTTTCGTTTTCCAAGTGTTACAAGTTCAAACAACTTGTCTACAATTAAGTATGCCAAGGGTGATCTCTCAACTGTTAACAGTCTCCTCTTAGGTTTAGCACTCCAGAGAGTTAACAGAGACCTAGAAAGAAGATAAAATATTGTACAGTAAAAAAGAAAAGGGGGGAGAGGAAGGAAAAAAAGAAAAAATATTATTTAAGAGCTACAGAAATATGACACAATCAGATACCGGAATACAGATTAAAACTATCTGACCAGAAAATGAGACAAAATGGAAGAGAGCAACAATAATGTGAAGAGGGGGTTGGGGGAGAAGACTTTTACAAAAACAGAAGGCACATGATTAGCCACCTCCATGAAAAGAATACATAAGCAGGACATTAATAATATAAATTCTTAAAGCCCTGTGCTTTATTATGACATAAATAAACCTTTGTGTTTAGGAAGGATACATTTTTACATGCCATGCTACTTTAAACTCTGCTTCTTACAACAAACAGAATTATGCTAATGTACCATAGTTAAGTGGAGGAAACAATGTATTCATGGGACACCCATGAAAATTGCTTGTTTCTATGCATACCATTTGAGCAGACTGAACACAGACAGAAGAATTTAGGAAGCTTTGCTTCCCATCAAGGGAGCTTCCTTGATGGGTCTCTCCACATGCAACCACTTTGGATGGGAAGATTCTGAACTGAAGCTTGAATTCCTCGGTTTGCTCTTGGGAACTCAAGTTCACATATGTAAAAGCCTCATTTCTAAGCCTGGGCACTAGCATAGTGAACAGAGTATAAAAGATCAAACAGAGGCCCAAACAGACTGCAATAGCAAGCAACGCAGTTTTATTTTGCAAATATTACTATTAACAGTGTCCTGTGTTCACAAGATCAGAACAATGCAGTGTGAAAATGTACTGCTGCAAATTAATACTACTATTTTATTTGGACTTGAATACTATTTGTATTAAGTTGTCTACAGTTCTGGCTGAAATGAAAAGCAAAGCTGTACACTTCATATATCCAATACACAAAATCCTTGACCAGTACTAGAAATCTTTACCTCCATAGCACTATTACAGTTCAATGTTAATACAGCAAGGTCTCCAAAACAGTTTTCTGTCTTAATCTACCAGATACCAAAAGTCATCCCATACTCCCACCTCAAAAGAGCACCTCTCTTTTAAATGTTCTTAGATTGAAGAGAGAAAGAAAATGTGAAAGTACTCAGAGAAACTTCTGTTCTGGGTAGCATACCACAGAGAATTACAGCAGGATACACTAACTAGTACTCTTTTGCTGTGGGAATTACCATCTATCCAGAAAGGCATAAGGAGTATAGACAGTCTGACAAAGGTCTGAAGATAGCATAAGTAGAGGTGGGAGCCTAATAAATGCTTTTGCATAAACTTTTGTACAAGGAGTTTTGTTTGTAGAGTTTATTTAGTCTAAATTCACCATGGACTTGGGTGCCTCAGTCAACTGAGCAGTTAAGTAAAATTCAAACTTGTCATATCTTGGAAATCAGAACAAACAAGATTTAGGGTACTCCCTATATTTATTCCCTTCCCAAGGCAGTTTCATTCATTCAGGAGACAGCATGAAGGATTGCACTGGCAACATTATGCCTGTGTGGCTTATTTATCACAGTTTCTGACTTACTGGCACAGTAAGTTTAAGTGTCATAAGAACACTGAGAAGTCCGTAAGTCTGACAGCCTGTAAGTCAGACAGCCTAAGAGTCTGTAAGTCGGACTTTTTACACCTATCAAAATCATATTTCCTAATGGCATTCAGACCAGATTTTGAACTTTGGCTCTTTCTACATTATCTTAACAGACAAAAGAAGTGAAACGGGAATTTTTCTTCTAAATCTTGTTTCCTTTTCTTTTTTTAATCTTTAAATTTAGAGAAATAATAGATAAATCCTGCTTAACTTGTCCAAAATGTTTCATTTTTTTCCAAGAGCAATATGCCATATTAAAAATTCAGTACAGCTGAAACTTCCTGATTATCTACAATAGATTTTTCTAAACTACCACTTTAGAGTAGGAACTTTTGGATTATTACTGTGGTATTCCCAAAAGCATTCACTGCTGTTCGTTCAGTAGAACTGAAACTTATTCTTTTCTTGCTACTTGTGATAACACCCCAAATTATCTTGATGAAGTCTACAGACGTAATGTACATTAATAGCAATGGTTAGTGGTACTTGTACTGTAAGCATTGACAGTAAAAGGGCACTACAGACAAATTCCTTGAAGGAAAAAGGGATTGTACTGGTCTCTGCAAAATACATCACTCATCTAACAGATACAATCTTTTTTTCCAAGAAGAAAATGGTGCTGCAATGTTACCAGCACAAAGTTCAAGACTGATCTGTTTAACCCAGAAGCAAATTATGTCACAGGGCTGCTAGTCTACTTTTTTTCCCTTGTGTTTTATAGTTTTCACTTTTTCCTTTGTTTCTCTTCTGCTCAGCATTTTTACTGGCCACCATCTCCACAATCCACAGCCAAACACCAGTATCAAAGTAAAGCTAGGTCCCTAGGGAGGGTAAGCAGGCTGCTAGAATCATGCAAACTATTGAAGTATCTAACACAGAATCATAGAATCATAGAATAGTTAGGGTTGGAAAGGACCTTAAGATCATCCAGTTCCAACCCCCCTGTCATAGGCAGGGACACCACACACTAAACCATTCCACCCAAGGCTTCGTCCAACCTGGCCTTGAACACTGCTGGGGATGGAGCACTCACAACTTCCTTGGGCAACCCATTCCAGTGCCTCACCACCCTAACAGGAAAAAAATTTCTTCCTTATATTCAATCTAAACCTCCCCTGTTTAAGTTTGAACTCATTACCCCTTATTCTGTCACTACAGTCCCTAATGAAGAGCCCGTCCCCAGCATCACTACAGGCCCCCTTCAGATACTGGAAGGCTGCTATGAGGTCTCCATGCAGCCTTCTCTTCTCCAGGCTGAACAGCCCCAACTTTCCCAGCCTGTCTTCGTACGGGAGGTGCTCCAGTTCCCTGAGCATCCTTGTGGCCTTCCTCTGGACTTGTTCCAACAGCTCCATGTCCTTTTTATGTTGAGGACATCAGAACTGCACACAATAGTCCAAGTGAGGTCTCATGAGAGCAGAGTAGCGGGGCAGGATCACCTCCTTCAACCTGCTGGTCATGATCCTTTTGATGCAGCCCAGGATACAGTTGGCTTTCTGGGCTGCAAGCGCACACTGCAGTCAGCTCATGTTCATGTTCTCATCAACCACCACCCCCAAGTCCTTCTCTGCAGGTTGGAAAGGACCTTAAGCTATCTAGTTCTAACCCCCCTGTCATAGGCAGGGCCACCTCACACTAAACCATGTCCCCAAGGCTCTGTCCAGCCTGGCCTTGAACACCGCCAGGGATGGATCATGCACAACTTCCTTGGGCAACCCATTCCAGTGCTTTACCGTCCTCACAGTAAAGAACTTCTTCCTTATTTCTTATCTAAGCTTCTGTTCCAGTTTTAACCCATTACTCCTTGTCCTGTCACTACAGTCCCTAATGAAAAGTCCCTCCCCAGCATCACTACAGGCCCCCTTCAGTAGGTACTGGAAGGCTGCTAGGAGGTCTCCACACAGCCTTGTCTTCTCCAAGCTGAACAGCCCCAACTTTCTCAGCCTGTCTTCATACGGGAGGGTGCTCCAGTCCCCTGATCATCCTCATGGCCCTCCTTCTGGACTTGTTCCAACAGCTCCATGTCCTTTTTATGTTGAGGACACCAGAACTGCATGCAATACTCCAAGTAAGATCTCATGAGAGCAGAGCAAAGGGGCAGGATCACCTCCTTGGACCTGCTGGTCACGCTCCTTTTGATACAGCCCAGGATACGGTTGGTTTTCTGGGCTGCGAGTACACACTAAAGCCAGCTCATGTTCATTTTCTCATGAACCAACACACCCAAGTCCTTCTCCAAAGGGCTGCTCTGAATCTCTTATCCGCCCAACCTGCAACTGTGCCTGGGATTGCCCCAACCCAGGTGCAGGACCTTGCAATTATATCCTATGAAGATCTGTTTCTTGCTATTTTATCAGTCAAGAATGAAACAACAAAATTTAATATACAATGCAAAAAACTGACAAGCTAAAAAGAGAACAGTTTCTTGGATAAAACTGAACAATGTATGACTAGCCTAAAGCAGAGACTTGTGTAAAAATCTGACAAATACAGCTGAAGAAAGAAGAGAGGTGGGAAGATATTGTAATACAATTCTATCAGGTTCTTTGTGCTGCACTAACAGCTCTAAAAAAGGTGGGTTTAAAAGAACCAATTAAGAAAACAAAGCTTGAGTTATCACCTTGCATCAGAGACTTCTGCCCTATTAATGGGTAGAACTGGGATACTGAAATTAGATATCTGGATGTTCATGCAAGCAGGAGTAAATTGGAAATTGTTAGATATCCTTCCAGAAGATATCCTCAGAAAAATGATCCTAGGAAGAAGCAACAGAATTCTTCAGCTGAAATAGCTGACAATTCTGGAACGCAAGCACCTTTGAGTGCATGGCTATTTACCAGAAGTGTATTCCCTTGAAAGAAAGATTAGGACTGACAAATGAGACATACAGCTGACCTTCTTAATTACCCCATAACTTCTAGTACCTTGGCCAAATCAGACATAAGGAGGTGGATCAAGTGGCTTTATATACCCTATTGACCACAAGGCAATGCCATCATCAGTTTTCTCATCATTCCAGGAGAGCAAAGCAACAAGAGAGGCGCAATGCAAACTGCAATGCAAAATGCTCTCTGTATATTACAGCAATAGCCGTGACTTGCAAAAATCTCTCTAGAGTCAAGAAGCAGGCAGTAAGGGCAGAAGAACACACATCATTCACTCAGGAACTGAACCTGAAGTGCCAGCTTCCCTCCAGATGCTTTATTTTCTCATTACTGAGCAAGGGTAGAACAGTGTGCATAGTTAATTCTAAGTATCTTAAACTGTGACAGCTTCCAAACTGACATGCTTTGAAAATCTGAACCAAGAGGACATCAGCAGCTCACTACACCAGCAGCCAATAACTTTATCAGGCTTTATTTTAACCTAAATATTTTAGGAATCTTTCATGAAAACTCTCTTCTATATTTAAAGTTAATCTTTCTCTCCTCTTGACTTTGTTTCTGCAGTATTTCCTTCCTATATGCTATATGCTTCACCCAGAGTGAATATTCCCTTCCATTAAAATAAAATCTGAAGTTAAAAACAACAACAATAAAAAAAAAGGGCGAACACAAAAGTTATGAGCCTATCAGATAAAACAGTATTGGGAAGGGAATAAAGAGGGGGACCGGAGAAGGAAAATGACTTGGCAGAAGCATGTAGTGGATAAAAGCTTCCAAAGAAAAGCAAACCCCAGAATGAGTTAAAGGTGCTGAAGAGATTAATGATACTTAAGGATGACAAGGGAAAGGAAAAGTCCAAGCAGAAAGTAGGCCTGATGATTATATAGGACTTAAACAGATTAAATTAGCTAGTAAGAGTAGCAGAATCCGCTTGTTAGGGGATTTGGTTAGTAATTTTATCACGTGTATTATTTTCATCCTTAGAATGCTGTCTACTTCTGTAGAAAAATCCAGTAAGGGATATGCAATTTTCAGAGCATGTTTTTCAGTAACATAGAAATCTATTTTTTTGGGTGCATGCATGTCGTAGTTTAAACCCTCCTTCCTCCTGGCCCCCCCCCTCCCCGGCAGAGCATGAGGCTCACAAAGTCCTTGGTCAGGGCAAACATCACTCAGCAACAACCAAAAACATCGGCCTTATCAGCCTTGTTCCCGGGTTAAGTCAAAACACCAGCTACTAAAGAGAAGAAAAACTGACTGCAACTGCTGAACCCAGGACAATGCACAACTGGCATTATTTGTCAGCACAACTGGTGTGGAAGTTGCGGTGTGGCAAGGGTGTGTGACAGCAGTAGGGAAGTTAGTCAGAGTACAGACAGATGTAAGTAATAGACAGCAAAAGAAGAGAGCCTGCAGACAGGTCTTGGACCCAACTGGCAAGGGATAAACCAGTGCTGAAGCAAGAGGACTGTGCCTCACAATCAGGCATCTGCAGATATGCTGGTTATTTCTCCAGAGGGCTCAGTTTATTTGCTGTTCTCTTTGGTTCTTGTCATCTTAAGGATATGCACTAGGCTGGGCACACACACATATCATAGGGGAAGGAAACAGAAACTGTTAACCACAGTCTAACAATGAAATAGAGCTCACAGCTGCCAGGGACACTGCTGAGCACATCCAAAACATGAAAATCCAAGAAGATGATGTCATAGTGCTCATTAAGTTAGCCTTATACCAATAAATGAAAGCAGTTACGGATAGCTGAAGATCTACTAAGGATTTGCAATAGCTAATCATTTCATCTGTCAGTCTCCTGTAGCCTGTGATGGGCTTACTACACAAGCTAGTGGTAAGAAGCTATTTGCTTCATTTCAAAAGCTCTTTCTGCTGTTGAAGTGCAGAGGTTTATGGCAGAGGCATTACAGCTGAGAGTACAGGGCAAAGAATTGGCATCACCTGTACTTTCTCTGCCAGTTAAAGCAGTGTGCATGAACCCACTGCTTGATAACCCAATGAAAGAAAAGTAGGAAACACAGATAAAGCATCCTTCCAGAGCTCACCAGCAATCCCATATGAGCTGGCACATCCCATTCATGTCCTAGAAAAAAAACCCAAAACCCAGCAGCTAGGTTTATTTTGAGTCACTTTTCCCTACAGTATTAAAAAAAAACTGATTAAAAAGGAGACCAGTCTACATAAAATGAAACAATTTCCAACACAAACACTGTTGAAAGGAAGCTTTAAGTATGGTCACAAGCTGCAACTGCGGCCAAGGCCAATGCTGCACAGCTAAATGTCTTCTAAGCAAAAGTGATCCCAAGCAGTTAATCCATAGAAACTTACAAAATTGCTTGCAAGTATGAGAAGAAAACAACCCCAAAGGACAGCTTTCAGACTACTAACTATTATTAGCTACATTAGCTATTACCTAAATACAGGACACTCAGAAATGGAGATGGAACTTAATGAACTTTCTTGCTAGCACTGAGTTCCCTAAGGCTTTTGATAGCTAGTACTTTCCTTAGAGCTTTCTCTCCATGTGCAGTATCTATGTTTTGACTGTGCTAACATTCAGGGAAGACAAGTTACCTCTTTTCATGAGACCAGTTAAGAACAGGATGTGGAAAGAAAAATGAAATCTCCACAGCAGAAATCAAACAGTTACACAAGACAGTGCTGTTTTGACTAATGAGACTCAGAACAGAAAAGCTCAATACCTCATGGAGGACTAATACTGTATGATTATCTGGTATGACACCTTACTTGATTGAGACAAAATTAAAACACAAGAGGTCAAAGAACAATGGTATTATTCAATAGGACTTGATATAGTAATATCTCAAGATATTAGAGCTTAAATTATGCTTTCATTAAGAACTGAATTGGACCTTAAAAGTGAACCACTGCACAAGGAACAGAATAATACATTGGGCCAATCCACATCAGAACAGCACAAAAACAACAATGCAAGATGGTGGCAAAGCAAAGGGTGTGCATTGTGAGGCCATGTTTTTAAATTACTATGAAGCTCAAGTAAAATTGCAAGTGCAATTTGAGCATTTTATTACTTGTTCCTATAGGGAAAGATGTCTGGAACACCCTGTTCCACTGATGTCTCTGACAAAACTCCCATACTAATATGGAAGTTACACTGCTCAGTATAAAAGAAAAAAGTCACTGACTGAAGACAAGAAAAAAATCAAGGGAAAGGGATGGGCAAAGCAACCTTTAATTAATGAATATAGAGCATATTCACTCTATTATTCAGGCACTGCAGCTGTTTGTTAATGACTATACTGCCAAAATATAGCAAGCTTACTCATATTTTGTGAAATTTAGAAAGCACTAAATGATAACTGAGGTACCAAGCTCCATTCCAGCTTCAGGCCATTTCCCCTTACCCTCTAAGTAAACATTTCCAGTTAAAGACTGGTTTGGATTTGGGTTTTTTTTTTTTTGAGAGAAGAGTATAATAGTACTTCATACTACACGTAAGAAGTATCTTTTTATAGCTATTTCTGAAGCATAATTTAAATATTGAATGATGTGGATTGATATATTTTGAGACTGTGATAGCAGCTCACTGCTTCCAAAAATGCTACTATGAAAGCCAGAGCATCATTTTCATCCAGTCCAAAGTAGGGCTTTCCTTTAGAGTTTAATAACATCAAACTGAAAACTAACACATTTTTATCAGACTGTCCCAATAAGAAAACATCATTATCAGATGGTTTTACAACAGCAAAATTCCAAAGTATTTCACAAGGTTTGTTTTTTCCATGTCAAATAACATATAGGCATGAAAGCTATTTCTGAACCTTGTGACAGCTCAATGATAATGAACTCTCCTGAGAGGTCAGATATATTCAGGAAGTGAAAAAGCATGTGTAAGTGGGAGGGGTTGTTTTAGTGATCCTGAAGACAGGGAGAAAACACAAATGTATGTATATCTTAAAATTTTCTGCTGGCAATATGAGAAGGTGGCAGCATTAAAAATAGATAGTGGGTTAACTTAAGATCACAAGCTCAGTTTATGGGACTGACCATGGAGGGACATAGTAAGGTGTGAAATTAAGAATTAAATGCCAAGTAAAAGAAGAAAAACTAACTATGATGGCAGTCCATACCTGGAAGTCACATGCAGAGAAACCCACAAGATACGAGTTTGACATAACCAACAGCCAAGGACCAAATCACAACATTCAAGAAAGGAGGCTCCATACTGCAGCTACACAACAGCAGAAATATCACAATTTCTCTTTGAAATAAATAAGATGTATAACCTAAATGATGAAGAAACTGCACACACCTCCCTTTCTGAAAGATGGCCTTCACATACAAAAGAGAAAATTGGATGGTTACAGGAAAGCTCTAAATATGCAGATCACCTCCAATCTTCCATGCTGTTGTGTTCCTTGTATAGAAAATTCGTATCTCTACTAAGACTCTAACTGTCACAAAAATGTGTTGCTCCCCCTCCCTGGATTAAAGGTTTGTTTTACAGTGCTGGCTCACGTGTATCTGAAACCAATCAAGAAGAAATGCAGCAAATTATGACAGTTAACACCAAAACAGATATTCTCTCATTTACATCACACTTCTCTCAATTCAAAGCACAAGCTGTATTTAGAAGATCCAAAAGTTTACAATAAAAGGAGGCTTACCAACATGATTTTCTATCTTGTGGACATCATCATTATCATCACCACAGACCAAAATGACAAGGCACAATTGGGAAGCCTCCAAGATGTTGGAATGAACAGTGAAAGCAGAGAGGAGACTATGAAAGAACAAGTGTACATTCTTTGGAAATGTGTGACTCATTTAGATGAACAGCTACTGAAGGAAGGTATCAAACCAACGCTGGGAAAGATTCCAACAATTTTGGAGATGTCTAACATAACTTCAGTGACTGAACTAAGGAAGCAGTTAGAATTACTGAACTATTAGGGGAACCTTTCGCCAAATTTAGCCCATATCTTACATCTGCTACAAAATCTGTCAAGGCACAGGACCCCCTGGCCTGCCAGGATAAAATTAAAGCTGCCATTAGACTAGTCCAGTTGAACAACATTACTGTGATCAAATACCACTAAATAGTTAATAGCATTTAATAAGCACAAAATACCATAGAAGTTTTTCCTTTGAAAAAGCTTCTTGAAGAGAAATACAAACTCCCTTTTGATACATCTCTTTCTTTCTTTGTCAGATCACAACTCTAACTTTTGAATACAAACTGGTGCCCTCTTGAATTCTGCTTTGTACAAAGGGCACTTTCTGTTTCATTTCCAAACAGGAATCATTACAATTAGCAATATTAGCAGCTCTTAGTTACTTACATTTAGAAAATAAGGCTTTCCATCTTTTTTTTCCTGAATTACTTAGTGTTGAAGCTTACATTTTTTTCAAAGCCACCGATTTTAGCAGCTAAAACAAGAAAGTCAAGTATTGCTCCAAACTACCACTTGCTGACAGTACGTTATTTTGCTGCAAGAAAGATATTCAATGTAGCAATATTAATTCCCACAATGTTTGGTATAGGAGGGTAAGTTTTCTAAATTGTTGCCAGTTAATGCTGCAATTAATATTAGAATTCTGTGCTTTTACTCCAGTGCATATGTCAGAAGACTGTTTTACCTACTATATTCTTATATACCTATTTGATTGAAATATAGAATCTTCTGAATGAGGACTGCTGACAAATTTCCATGGGAGCTAATTAAACAGCTAGTGTCTCACACTCCTCTACCACTGCCCACAGGGTAGACTGCTGTTCATAAGAAAGTCAAATACATCCTCATAGCCTGTAAATCAAAACTGCAAACTGTCTCTTGCAGAAAAACAGAATGACATAAAACCAATAGATTAAGACAATGTTATGTGCACATACACTGTTAAGCTCCATGTGCTGTATAGCAGATACACCATCCTGTGTAGATCTACTGTGAAAACCCCCTTAGCAAGCAACAAACATCTTTGCAGGGTTACATGCTGTCATGCTGTCCACTTCTAGCCACAAAATCTCTATATTAGGTATGTTGATACACATAGTTAATTTAAAATTAGCTTAAGTACTTGATGTATGTATTTATAGTTAACTTCTCACAATAAGAACAGCAAAACTAGGAGGAGCTCAACAGCAACTACTTCAGGCCAATGCTCTACTTTGCCTCAATTACTAGAAAAAGTCTGATAAGGTAGAATACAACCAAATCAAGCCTTCTGCACTGCTAAACACCTTATCCTACACCTACAGCAATCCTGTGAGACCACAACTACAAAAACTATCTTTGTGCCTTTCTACCCTGCAGCAGAAGCAGGGTGTCCACCCACCTGGAGGCATCAGAAGGCAAATCCTTTCATTCTTCAAAGCTCCCAAGAGCCTTGGAGATTTTCAAATGGAACTCAATGAAAATGACAAGCAGAAATGTTGGCCAGATTCTTTCTAACACGTGAAAATCAGGCACACTTTAAGTGACTTTCTTTTTTTTAAAAAAAAAAAAAAAAAAAAACACCAGCATATAAAAATTTAAC
>NDXB01014492.1:0-10155 GCA_002631895.1 Agapornis roseicollis
GAGAAGAGAAGAGAAGAGAAGAGAAGAGAAGAGAAGAGAAGAGAAGAGAAGAGAAGAGGGAAACTAAATTTAGAAGTTGAGTTTGAGGAAAATGCTGTCTCCAGAAATTCTTTGCATTAAAATTACTCATCTGGTCTTAACCTTCCACTCTCAAGGGCTTTTCAGCCATTCACTTCAACAAGTGTCACAGACCATATGATGTGTTATGCCTTACTTGAGGGACTCTTGGTACAAAGCATCTAACAATGTATATCAAAAACTTCCAGTAGTGTCCTCCATATACCACCATTGCACAAATACTACTCATATGCAGAGCTGCTGCTTTTCTTAAATGTTGTTTTTCTGTTGATGTGTTGGATCATTTTGCAATCTTCCAAAAATTTCCAGCTCCTCATTTTATAGCTGTCCATCTTTGCCATTTAACAGGAGAAAAGCTGTGTGGTCATTAGCTGCCTTTCTTTGACTACATATGCAATTTTTGTGTATATATAAATATATATACACACATACATACATATGTATGCACGATCTTTTTGATCATACATATGCATACAAATATATGTAGCTATTTAGTGATAACCTAATTATGTAAATGATTAAGTCAATTCCATTTATAACCACAATTACAGCACATAATCCATCCCAAAGAAGTGGGTGGATTGGACAGAAAATATCTGTCTAATCTCTTTTATCTTAAACATTTTGATGTCTTTTGTGGTTCTGACTGTGTCTAGTTCATTTAGAAAGTATCTATCCAAAACAGCTTGGTCAACTTTTTTAACAATATCTCTGTTAAAATACCATCAGAACACAATCTGCTTTTGTTGTGTCCGTTTACAATCAACAAAGCTTTTTTTTGTTCCTTGAACTGTGCTTATCAGCTAAACCACAAGTGGGAAGCACAACAAATGCTTCAGAACAATGCCATCAGATACAGAAACTTTGTGATTGCTCCTGTCCAGCTTTTTATGAAAACTGCAGGTCACAAAAGATTAAAATTCTGCCTTGACCGGGTTCATTTTTTAATAAAGAGGGAAAAGGGGGCAGGGAGCCCTGGGAGGATCAGAAGAACAGATTAGCTGTCTACAGAAACACTAGTTATGTATCATTAACTCCACTGAAGCTATTCATAGTTAAAGCTGAAAAATGCCCAAGATGACATTCCTTCCTCCCATGCTGTCAGGGGGGAGGCCAGAGACAAGATTTTCCACTTCATCTCCCAGTTTCTTTTTATATACAGGCTCTCAGCAAACTGTTCATGTTGCCACAACAGAGACCTTGAACCTTCAAAGCTATCTACAGAGGCAGACCCTTATCCTCAATCAATATGGCTCAGCAAAGAGGCACAGGCTACCCACATATATCTCTTTGCAGGACTGGGACTTATGTTTTCAGTGACTGAACTTACTTTTCATTAAAGGGCAGAATGTCACTGCCAATTGGTCTCTGCAAAGAGAGCTAAAAAAGTTTAATTTTCATAGAACGATAAGAATGGGGACATGATTTCTTTGGAGAGACAGTCATCACTGTGACAGAGGAAAGCCATCAACACACACAACCCTGTGTTCTTTTCTGTGACAGGAAATAAGACCCAGTTAATGGGAGAGGAGGTGATTTTTCTCCAGAAGAGAGTTCTTCATTAGGTCCTGTCTGAATATCAACATGCATAACCTAAAGGAGAAAAGGCTACATTATTTCATGTTTCAAATAATGGTAAATACTAATGAAGGACAAGAATACTGTGCAATTCAGAGCAAGAGAGTAACAAAGCAGAAATTTGCTTGAAAACTTGCCATCCACAAGAAGAATCACTCATCTGTGGAAAGTGATGAGGAGTGGAAAACCTGAAAAGCATGACCCTGATAGAAAGCAACATGGAAAGGTGGAAGTTAGACACAAATAAAATGCTTTAAAAAATGCTTAAGACCAAAGAGGCTTGGTTGCAATGCTCACATCAGCTTTTTCCTCAAATATTTTTTTAAGAGAGGAGACTAGCTGAGCCCATGTATGTCTCTATTGCCCCAAAAAGCTACCTCCAACAGAGATGGCTGAGGAAAAATAAGGCAGATTGCTGTTTCCATTCAGCACTACTTCAAAGCTCCACCATGCTGCCCAGCTAATGTGTTTTTTAGATCATAGAATCATAGAATGCTTTGGGTTAGAAATGACGTTAAGATCACCCAGTTCCAACCCTCCTGACATGGGCAGGGATGCTTCACCCTAGACCATGTTGCCCAAAGCTCTGTTCAACCTGGCCTTGAACACTGCCAGGGATGAAGCATTTACCACTTCTTTAGGCAACCCATTCCAGTACCTCACCACCCTCACAGCAAAGAATTTCTTCCTTATATCTAACCTGAACTTATCCTGTGTAATTTTAAACCCATTACCCCTTGTCCTACCACTACAGTCCCTAATGAAGTGTCCCTCCCCAGCATCCCTATAGGCCCCCTTCAGATACTGCAAGGCTGCTAGGAGGTCTCCACGCAGCTTTCTCTTCCCCAGGCTAAACAGCCCCAACTTTCCCAGCCTGACTTCATATGGGAGATGCTCCAGTCCCCTGATCATCCTTGTGGCCCTCCTCTGGACTTGTTCCAACAGCTCCATGTCCTTTTTATGCTGAGGGCACCAGAACTGCACACAATACTCCAGGTGAGGTCTCCCGAGAACAGAGTAGAGGGGCAGGATCACCTCCCTTGACCTGCTGTCACGCTCCTTTTGATGCAGCCCAGCATACGGTTGGCTTCCTGGGCTGCAAGCACACACTGCAGCCTGTTCATGTTCATGTTCTCATCAACCACCACCCCCAAGTCCTTCTCGGCAGGGCTGCTCTGACTCTCTTCTCTGCCCAACCTGTAGCTGTGCCTGGGATTGCTCCAACCTAGTTGTAGGACCTTACATTTGGCATGGTTAAACTTCATGAGGTTGGCATCAGCCCACCTCACAAGTGTGTCAAGGTCCCTCTGGATGGCATTCCTTCCCTCCAGTGTATCCACTGAACCACACAGCTTGGTGTCATCCGCAAACTTGCTGAGGGCGCACTCAATCCCACTGTCCATGTCAGCAACAAAGATGTTGAACAAGACCAGTCCGAACACCGATCCCTGAGGGACACCACTCATCACTGGCCTCCAGGCAGACACTGAGCCATTGACCACAACTCTTTGTGTGCAGCCATCCAGCCAGATCTTTATCCACCGAATGCCCCACCTATCAAATTGATGTCTCTCCAATTTAGAGACAAGGATTTCAGATATCATCAGTTTAGGGGTACNGGCCACCCAGCCAGATCTTTATCCACCGAATGCCCCACCTATCAAATTGATGTCTCTCCAATTTAGAGACAAGGATTTCAGATATCATCAGTTTAGGGGTACCAGTTAGCTTTTGTTATTGCTTTGGGGATCCTTGTGTGAGTGCTGTTGCCATGTGTCACACCACCCCTCTGAAGCAAGTCTCTGCCCAACACATACTGTTGCATAACAGCTCTTTTAGAAGATCGAAGTGTCATTTTTAGAAACAAGGAATTGAGGAGTTCATGAAGTTCCCATGATGGTTTTTTTTAAAGCCATTTAGTTTCCTAGGGTATGTCCACGTTTTTCATTCAAGGAAGATGTAAACTTGTTCTGGCAAGAGTGCTGATAGAAGGACTGTTTTCTGTAGAGGACTTGCCCGCATTAAATATGCATAGGCTGTCTAAACAAGATCCATAGGGAATATTAAAGTGTTTTAATGACTGGAGTGTAGGGACAAAGAAAAGGAAGGAAAGTAGGTACATGTTAAAGACAAAACCAAACCAAAATAATATGAGAAAACACCATAGGCATTTGCACACTTCTGACATGATGTTAACATTAGATCTGAAAGTCAGCCAGCAGGAAAAATTCTGCATAGACTAAGATATGATCCTTATGAAAGTCCACAGAACTGTAATATATTCCTACCAACATATTTTTCAATCTAAACAAGGTGGATACAGGTCTATCCCCTGTAGCGCCTTTAAGAAGAGCATAAATAAAACTCTGCAACATACTTCCTGCAAAGTCTCATTCATGTTTCCTTCACAGCTACAGAAAATGGTGTCCTCTGCACACATACATACAGTCTCATATGTGAAATAACCAGGGAACCATTCACCAGGCAAACTGGATGTTAGGATCCCTGCCAGGAAGAAAGGGCTTATCCATTTCGTTAGGATCCCTGCCAGGAAGAAAGGGCGCATCCATCTCCTTGCCCAACATTGGACCCTTGAGCCTAAAGCCAAGCAGGCCATCATTTGCAGGACTGCAGAGTCCCTGCCTAGTCTGCAGTCTTAGCCTCCAAAGCCAGCAAGCATTGAGAGGCCACTAACTCACTGTGGACATAGAAACTTGCTTACCCATTTGTTCTTGTATGGTAGAGAAACACACATCTCTTCAATAATGCTACATTACTGCCATGGGTATAAAAAGGCATCCTCAGCATCCAAGCAGAAGCAATAATGGTGTGAGCCAGCTAACTCCCTCAGGCACACCAAGCCAAGCAGGAATACTATCCATCTTAATTTAATTTTAGGCATCACAGATTGGAGATTTTCTTAACTTTTCTTTCTACCTTCCATGTAATCAGCCACAAAAAACCTGCAGTAATCCTGGTTACACATTACTATCAAGTTTTCTTTACTGTGTTTCATGCTGACTATTCTCAGTGCAGTATATATTAATCTTTTTCAAAACAGGCCTTGAGCTCACTCTAGAGTATAAGGTTTGCTTTTTTTTTCCTTAAGGGAGAAATGCAGATGATCTCCTTCCAAATAGAGATCAATCAACTTTAAAGAAATCTGTATTGGATTGTTCCCTCTTTTTTGCTTAGTTACCTTTGAAATAAGATAAGAACATCTACATCTCAATTTGAATGTTATTTCAGTGACTGTCCCCCATTAAAAGCAAAACTCAGTAACTATGGAAGAAGGCAGATAAGAAAAGTCTTTCAAAACAAAAAAGAATTTGTTGTGCTCTCAGTAGCAAAGAGGAAGACAAAAAACTTCGTAAGAAAAAAGGCAAAGCATCTCTTCACTGTAGGTCTTCTCTCTACCCTATAGAATTATAAAGAGTTAGAATTCTCTAGCAGTGCTTTCCCCAGACAAGTCCTTCATAGCATCACTTCTAGCCTGTGCCTCACCCCTAATTCCAGTAGCATCCCTCAGGTTTCAATGTTCCTCTGAAGTCGTTGGGAGTTTCACCTGAACAATATCATAGGAGGCAATGGAAGCCAAGGGCTCCTACAGACAAAACCATTATAAACCAACACAACAGACATTTCAATTGGCTCAGACACTACACAGCACAAAAAATGCCAGAATTCTATTAGCTTATGCAGAATCTCTCTTGTTAGTACCTAGGCAACTTACATTTCTCATTTCAAATTCATTACCCAATCACAACTTTACCTCAGGTTTGGGGGTTTTTTTGCACACCACCCTTCTTTTCTTGTAAAATTCATCAGGCCTTAATGGAGTTTCTGAAACATTCCATACTATTCCTATGCCTGCAGTCCTCAGTTTAAGAAAGAGGAGTGATGGAGAACTTTCTTCCATATTGTAAAGATCTTTTTTGCCATTCAGGTCTATCTGAATCACAGAATAGTTTAGGTTGGAAGGGACCTTTAAAGATCATCTAGTCCGGCAACATTGTCAACTAAATCAGGTTTTTTAGAGCCCTGCCCAGCCCAACTTTGAATGTTTCCAGGGATGGGGCATCTACATCCTCTCTGGAAAACCTGGTGCAGTGTTTCTCCACCCTCATTGTAAACGATTTCTTCCTTATATCTAGTCTGAATTTCCCCTCTTTTAGTTTAAAACCATTACCCCCTTATCCTATTGCAGCAGGCCCAACTAAAAAGTCTCTCCCCATTTTTCCCATAGCCCCCTTTTAAGTATTGAAAGGCTCCAACAGGGTCTCCCTGGAGCCTTCTCCAGGCTTAACAACCCTATCTCTCTCAGCCTATGTTCATAGCAGAGGTGCTGTAGCCCTCTGATAGTCTTTGTGGCCCTCCTTTGCAATTGCTCCAACAGGTCCATGTCTTTCCTGTGCTGGGAGGTTCCAGAGCTGAACACAGTACTCCCAGTGGGGTCTCATGAGAGTGGAGCAGAGGCAGAGAATCATCTCCCTTGGACTGCTGGGCACTCTTCTTTGAATGCAGCCCAGTATACAACTGGCTTTCTGAGTCGCAAGTGTACACTGCTGGCTCATGTCCAGCTTTTCATTCACCAATAACCTCAAGTCCTTCTTCTCAGGGTTACTCTCAACCCCTTCATCTTCTATTCTGTATTGATACCAGGGGTTGCCCTGACCCAGGGGATTGACTTTGCACTTGGCCTTGTTGAACCTCATGAGATTCACATGGGCTCACTTCTCAAGCTTAAGTCCAGGTGCCTCTGAATGGCATCCATTTCCTCAGGTGGGATCGGGTTTCTGATGCATTCATCTTGTTTGGTTAATATTAGAATTATAGCTGCTTTTTCTCAGTGTCCTTACCCAGTAGGCTGTCCATAACATGCAGAGATGAAAAGCCTGAAGCTCACAGCTCTCCCACAGCCCAGGAGACAGGCTGATAGGAACTAGTCAGACAGGCTGGCAGGAAACATGAGGATATTTTATCTGAGATTTTTTTCCCATCATTAACTACATCTTGAAGTGCCCAGAATCACAATGTAAACATGCAGTAGGGGTCCAGAATTAATCTTCTGTATATGCCATGTGGAAGACTTGTAAAATTTATACAAACAGGTCTTTGCATGTTAAACTGAACCAGGTAGGTGTTGAGATGACTATACTCTGTCTATGATTCAGTCTCATAGCGATAGAAAACATTCCCAGCAAACTATCATCACTGTTTGTCAGGGTAGATCTTTCCTGGATGCCAGATGGAGGCTTTGTCCAGGATTTGACTGCAGAACAAGCATGACTGCCCTGGAGCGATACCTGCAGTCACACAGCCTCTGCCTTCCTGCCGGCAGTACAGCACCACAAGCAAGGGGCTTCCAGGAACACATCTGTGCTGTGCCTCCCCCCCCCCACACCCCCCCATTTGAAGTCATTTCTCTTCTCTGTTAAAGTAACCCCAAAGCTACAGGTTTGCCTTTGGACACAACAGCTTCCCAAGAAAGGCTGTGCTGTACCCATCCACTCATCTCTGCACCTCATCTCTGACTTGCTTGGCTGCTATTTGGCTAGACCCAGGGATCTGCTTCCCTTACAGCAGTCATTGCCATTTTCATCAGCTCTGCCCTCTTCCCTACCAACCCCTTCCTGCCTATGTTCTTGAACACAATTTCATTATGAAACTTTCCAAAGCTCTTGGGCAATCTGCTTTCATTCTCCCACTTTTCTTTCCTTATCAGTATTTATACTCTTAACTCCAGCACCTCATTCTTTATACATGGCATGTCCTGCTTTCTAATGCTTGATTACTTTTTGCACTCACTTATTCAGAGTAACCTTTTTTACTCCTGGTGTATTTATCGTTAGATAGCTCTCATAACCCTTGGGCATATTGTCATTTATCTTTCAACTCATTCAATTCCCTCCCCATTCAGTTCAGCTCTACTTAGTATCCTTTTTGTTCTTCCAAATATTGTGCTGCTGAAAGCAAAGCATTTTAAATACTAAAATAAATAAATAAATAGTAATAATTAGTTGTTGCCTAGCAGCTTCCCTACCATAATGTTTCCAGCAGTTGCATTTCCATAGATAAAGAGCCATCAAGATGCTTTTGGTAAGAAAGACTTAAATGCTAGATTGAGGAAAACAGCAGCAAGGCAGGAACTAGAGTATGACACAGCAGAGGGGCTGGGAGGACAGCACAGTTGATGCCTGTGCCATCCAGCTGCCAGTGCAGTAGATGGCACAGAAATGTCAAATAGTGTCAGTCCATGTATGATTCATCTGCCATATCTTCCCCGGGAGAAGACTAGGACAGGAACTGATTAATTTTAGAGAGAGTCTGAATACAACTTCTGGATCTTAATCTGTGATGTTTTTGAAGCAAAACTTCATGAAGTGGTGCAATCCTTAAATCCAGTCCTCACTTCTCTCATGTATTATGAAGGGAATTATCCACACCCTAAACTGGAAACCATATTGTTAATGCAGCTTATTCTATTTACATCTACCTAAATTTGCTGCTAATACACTGTTTTCAAAGTTACTTCATGAAAAATGGACTAGATTTTTAATGACAATGGGCATGCATCTTTTGCACTATAGACAAATCCCCCGAACCAAACTTGTTTGCAGTTTTAATGCCTTCAGTATTTTTCTGGCCATAACAAAATAATTTCTTAAGTCCATTTGCAAAGGCTGACTACAGGATGGACTCCAAGAGCTGGCAGCCTTCTCCAATGAGTCAGTTGACTCTGCTCCTTTGTTCTGTACAGAAAGATAAAATGAAATCCGCTTTTCTTCCCACTTTAAAATATAACATAACCTGAACAGTCAGTTACTAAGGCTTTTCCCACTCAACCAAGATAACAAATGCAAAATGGAAGCTATGACTAAGAATAAAGTATCAACCAGCTGTGTTGACTGAATTGCAGTGCAATAACCCATCCATAGCACAGAAAATGCATTTTCTGCACTGGTAAATGGAACAGCCTCAAAATATCCATCATCTTGAGTGTACTGTTACATATTTACCTATGGAATTTTATTTCTTGAAAGCAAGCCTTGAAATTAAGACACACAGTTAAACAGATGTACTTGAGCAGTGACTGACATCCATCACTAGAATTTTAGTCTATTAGGTTAAAAATGTAGGGATCAGTGGAGAACATACCCACATTTCAACGATTGGCCAGGTCAAAACTGTTCTGCAATTCCCTCAGCTGCAAAACCAGCTATACATAAGTCTATGTGACGGTTTGCTGCCTCTGCACATTGTTCCTACTGAACGTCCAAGGCAGTTCAGAAGTCCTACCACCCTGCAGGTCTCCCTTTTCATTTCAAGAGGTGAAGGCCATACTTCATTTCCTCCAAGCCCTAGCAGCAGAGCTTGCCATCTTTTCCTTCCTGCAGACAATATTTAAGAGACTTTCAATGCTTAAATTAAGCAACATAGGTTAGTGTTCTTCTTTTTTGGTATTCTTTGGTTTTGGTTGTTTTTTTTTTTTTTTTTTTGGGCTGGTGCTAGCTGAGCTTCATGAAACATTGCACCCTGAATTTAGCACTCCAGCACTGTGTGCTCCTCTCAGGGCTATTCTTTCAGGTTGCCTGCTTACTAAGACATGCACCAGGCATGCACCAGCTTGCAATTGCATTCATCTCATCAGGTTTTCCCTTGCAACTACAGCTGATTGATAGCAACTTGTATTTTATTATGAATATAAGTTTAAATAGTGATCTAATCTGAGCCAGGGCTTTAAGCAGGGGCATGTAGTACCTGTGTTTTAGCCAGCTGAGGCAGATGTGTGATATGCAGGCAGCAGCAAGCCCCATAGCTGTTAGTCCCCTTTTCCTACTTTTACCCTAATACAACAATTTCACTATAATTGAAGAACAGCAGAGAGGAATTCACATGACATTTGCTCTAAAGCACAATGAACAATTATATGCTACAGGCTTCATTGTATGGCAACTCTGGATGAAGTATTTCATTAGTTCTATAAATACATTTATTTGTCAAATTTTTGCCATTCTAATTAAATAAGCATTTTACCCATTTCATATATTTGGGCTGTATCAGAAGTGTTAAAGTCTTATATGGCATTTCAATGTTTAAATAATACAGTGCAAGCAAAGTACCAGTGTAAAATAATGAAATATTAATATCCTGTTTGGAAACTGTGTGATTCAATCAGTGCTGCACTCATCCACTGAGTTGCATGCAAAGACTCTGTCCCCAGATGAACTTGATTCATTCCCCAAGTATGTTCTGACTTTTTTTTTTTGGGGGGGGAACAGAAATTATACCCCATCAATATCCGTTGCTTATGACCATGTTGTGATGAGGTATGTTACCCTAACAGAGAAAATATCATGCTTTTCCTTTGCCTGTTTGGTTGTTCCTTTTCTCTACGATTTTCACAAACCTTCTCACTATATTCAACTGGGATCTTTCCTTTATTCAGCTATATCTTTATTTCTAAAGGAAAAAAAAAAAAAAAAAACAAAAAAACAA
>NDXB01014492.1:20330-36232 GCA_002631895.1 Agapornis roseicollis
TTTTTTTTTTTTTTTTTACATACATTTAAAAATCACAAAATCTTGATTGTAAAAAAAAAGTACAACACATGACCAAAAGTTTTATATCCTATCCCATTTTTTTCCCAGAAACACACATGGTCTGATTTGAATTTCATATTGGTTTAACTTGTACGGTTCCCATTGAATCATAATATACTCTGGTGTGAAATCAAACCAGGCCTGTAATAGGTAGCATAGCCAGAGGGGACTAGAGAAACTTTAAAAACTTAATATCCATTGGTCATTTCAGTTCATCACTTGCATTATTAGCAGCATCTCTTCTACTACAAACCACATTTTCCTACCCTTTGTGTATGCGGGGCTGCATCTCTAAATAGCTGCAAATGTTATGTAGCCTGTTGAAAGCAACTGACTGCCAACTAAGGTTGTTGGGGAATCTTGTCAAGATCCATTTCATCCTCTTTCTTGCAGAGGATGCTCTGTTTGAAGTTCATCCACCTGTTTATTCACAAGTGACTTTGAAAACATTCTCTTCAGACAGTAATAGAGCTGCTGCTTCACACCACAGCTCCACTTAAATTACTGTTCATCCATATCCCATATAGCTTGGTGGCTCTAACAATGTATTTTCAAAACATGTGTCTATTCTGTGTTATAATCATTAGTAACAAACCTTTAGTGATCTATCCCACAGATGAAACATAGGCATTTCTGCATCTGTTTTCAGACAGAGAAGAAATTTCTTCCAATCACCATACTATTTTCACTAGAATAAGTGACATGTAGAAGGAATAAGGGAACTGAAAAAGACAACTGCAGACCAATGCTCTTCTAAAAGACTCCTGTAAATCCTTCAGCCAAGGGAAAAGAGAAAGAAAATTGAATTCAATTCAATTTTGAGGTGAAGATTTGGTAGGCTATTACAAGAGATTGTATTTGAATTGTTCTGCTTTGCCTATCCTTAACCTAAGTATTTTCATCTCATGAAAGAAAAATACTCATTGTTTTCTTGAGACATTTCTATTTTCATTTCTAGCCAAAGAAATATTATGCCATAAACCACAGATGAATTGTAACTAAAGCAGGGAGATTTGAAACTACATAGACCCCACAAATCTTGGTGAATAATAAGCCAGATATAATAATTATACACATAAACCATCAAACCCACTGTCATAATTACCATCCATGTTATTATGCAAGCTAACATTTTCTTTCCTCTTTTTTCCTCCCAGTTGTCTTTCCCTTCCTTGGCAGAAAGATTTGCTATGCTAGCCCTCAAATTAAAGGTAACATAGCTGTGGAAGGAAACTCCCAGATCACCAAGTGAAAATTCCTGCTGTCATAGATAACTATGTCTGATAATCTCATCCATAAACTGTGCCAGCTCCACCTTATTCTCATTGGAAGGCCCTTCCAGAACCTCACAGCTTTCATGGTCAGAAACTTTCCTCTAGTTTCCAGACTGAACTTTTATTCCTCTTCAGTGCCTTTCCACACAGACGAATTTGCAGACAGAATTCTTATATCCAGTCCAGTTTTCATTCTGACAGATTAAATAAATTCTGGCGCTAGCTCTGCCTGTGCATAACACTTCTATTTTTTTGGTACCACTAAGAAACCTAATTTTGGACAAAAGTTCCTTGAGCTAAGTTTCCTATACTTAAGCAAATCTTTTTTCTCTTTTCATTTTAATAACATTTCCCAGATCTAACTTAGATGGACTTCCAGCACAATTCTTTTTGCATGGTAATACAAGTATTGCTTAACTTGCAAAAGCCGGGTTTATTTGCTCATTAGTTTTTCTCCTATTAGGAGTTTTTTCTTTTAGCGTAGGTTCTCCATTGATTTCTAATATCTTTCTGATTTCTAATATCTTTCTGAGTCTAGCTTGGGAAAGAACTTTCTGATAGTTTGCATACTTCTGACAGAAAGAAACTCCTGAAGTCTTTTTGCAGTTAATTCCAAAGTTCCTCAGTCTGAGCTGACTACATACACCTTTACTACATCGGGTTCCCTCTTTAAATTGTCATAGTCCTTCAGTGCAGAAAACATTTTGTCTGTTCTTCAAACAAAAATCTCTATTGTCCAAGCTCTGCTTCTGCCTTGGCCTTGAGGAGTGGTACTTCTATGAAGTACCTCTTTCAGTGGACATTTGGCTGGCTAGTACATTAGCTACTATCCACACATTTTTTCCTCCCCTGGAAATTTCTTCTTCCTTTTTCTCCTTGCTGTTTTCAAAGTCTTTTAAATTCCATCATTATCCATAGCCTTGAACTTATTCATCCAGGACCAATTTCAAATGTCATTTCATAAAAAAAGTACTTTCCTCAGGTAATCCCTCAAGGATACCATTAGCCTCCTGCTTATTCACACAATCAATATATAAACCATCAAGCACATGAAACTCCGAATAAGTTCTGTAGCTCACTACTCCTTGGGCTGTCTCAGTCACTAGTCACTTGGATTGTTAATACCTTCCTGTCCCATTCAACAGCTGAATATTCAGCAGCAGCAGTTAAAGACAGGAAACCTAACTCTCTTAGCTACAAGGCCTTTGACCTCTCACCACACACAAATACAAAACTACCTTTAAACCACAAATAACAACTAGACCTTCTCATTAAGAACTGCGATCAAACCAGTGAACCTACAAATGATGAAGTGCAACCTAATAAACCACTAACTAAAAAAGCCAGTTAACTTACCCCCAAAGTACAAGAACTTCTTTATCCTCCCCCAAGGCCAACTCCTATCCAGACACCCCTGTTTACTGCACTCCCATCAGTGGGTTCTTTTATGCCACGGAAAACCCAAAGTGCAATACAGGACACCCAAAACTGCTGGGAGTTTGGATACATTGCTTCATTAGATGGGTACATTACACTTCTGTCCAAATTTTCAACTACATCTCAAAATCAAGCACAAGAAACACTGGGGACTCAGTAGTGCAACCATATGACAAAAAATATTAAGGTGATGTTAACTGACGACTTTAATAACAACCATAGGTTACACAAGGACTGTGTTACCATTACGGAGAGAAAACAGGCAACTATGTAACGTCTTTGTGCATGCAAATGAGAAAAAAATAACCTAAGGCCCATTTTGTTTATTTATTATTGCCGTTTCAGTCATTATGAGATGCTGTGACTTTCTGTAGCAAAGCCACATAGTGCAAAAGTCATTAATTCCTTTCACTTCCTAATCCAAAATTAAGAACATTAAAATGCATTAAATTCAAGCCATTATAATTTAAAGAGAGATTTTATAAAGGCTCTTTGGTAGTCAAGGCTGTACTGGTATTTCCATTCTATCTTTTAAGTGCTTATAAATCAGCCATAAATACTGCTCATTTTGGAATCTGCTATCCAAGTTTTCAAGCCACAACCTATCATTCATTCTATCTTTTCTTGAAAATGTGATTCAGATCAATCTTTCAGCTGGGTGAAGTGAGCTTTTTGGATTCTGTTGATCTGAAGCAGTGTGCCAGAAGGGTAGGAAAATGCATTATAATGAAGTCTTAATGTAAAACAGAACTCTTGCTGATTTAAAATAATGCTTTTTGTAGGGTTGGTTTTTTTTTTTTTGTTTGTTTGTTTGGTTTTTTTGCAAGAAAACAAAACCAGAATCCAAATAAATTACTATAGTTTCTCAAGCTTTAATATACATTTGTAGGTTTCGAAAACAAATCAAGAGCCAAGCCAGTAAAATGGTGAGGACATCTTTAGCTTGCTTAATGTCTTCTCAGCTTCCTAGCTCCCACAGCTCCTACAGCTACATGGAGATCTCTATACCTGTCAAGGCAGGCTATGCATCCTCAGAGCACCTTTGCTCTGCATTTTGTTGCCCTGCATTTAACAAAGCAGTCACCAGTGCTACTGCCCAGTGGCTAACCATTTTATAGCCAGGCTTATCCACATTTTGAACCATTCTACAGGGTGGAGAGAAAGAGGGGTGTGAAGACTTGTCTTTTCAAACTCCAAACAGGCTGTTACAGCAGATTCTTGAGTAAAGCTGTTGGATGGATCCAAAATCACCTAACAGCAATTGGGAAAGGATTCGGGCCAGCTGCTGCATCCCTAGCTGTTTGTCTCCTTTACTGTGCTGCTCACAGACATGCTCCTTCATACAGGAAAAATGATCTTACTGGTACTGGAAAAGCAAAAGCCACCAGACCCACAGATGTATCTACAGCTGGGAGCTTAAAGACATTTTGCAGTTTGAAAAACACACTAATGCTTAGGGGATCCTGTTCATTTCTTTATGGAGAACCTCAGGTCAAAAATCACAGGGCAAGAAAGGGACTGAAATCAAACAAAACCTTCTGTCTCACTAAAACTTGTGTGCTTATTAATGGTCTTTCTATAATTACTATATGTTACTGTTGGCATTAAGAGGCTTTTGGTCTCCACTGCACTCAGTGCTGCCTGTAAATAATGAAAAAAGGGCCATGGCTGAAGAGCTTACATTTCAAATCCACTGATGAAAGAATATACCAGCTACAATAGTCAAACTTGCAAGGCTTATTAACATCAGAAAAAAAAATTAAAAATACTTGCAGAACTAAGCAAGGTGATCTTTTGACTCTGAATCTGTATTAGCGTTCAGTTCGGAAGGAGAAATGTGCTTTAATAAAGTCAAGAACACTTTCTGCTCTCTGTGGAGGCATGCATTGAAATGATTAAAGAATGGCTCTGTGGGATAGCTAGCTTTCAACTGAGTAGGTGAAAAATCTTATTCTGAGATCTTTTGAAAAGCAACAGCAGCTTGGATAAATTGATTATATTTATCACAAGAATATAACAGCACAGTTAATTAACAGATTCTAACTCAACAAAAAAATAACATACATGAAAAATAATACAGTTTCAGGACAGTCTTCAAAGTTTTTTTATAATCTCCATTTTTAAATATCATGTTTATTTTGTAATGATGACAATATGGCCCTAAGAAATGGTCAAAGAAGGTATGCTCTCTTGTTTATAGTCTTTTTTTTCCTGTTTGCAGTTTACTCTTGACATAGTTCTAACAAATAGAAGTTTGTCTATGTACATTTCATAAATTATTTTCTTTGTCTTTAGATTATTTGAGATATTCAGTTGTTTACAGTTATTGTTTCTATTTCTTGCCTGGATGACTGTTTGTGTTGAATAGTTTTACTATCGCCTTGCAACGATGAAGTGAGTTTTCAGGGCTACAGAAGTGGTTATATTGGGAATGGCTAATCAGCTTCATAAGATTTTTTTCTCCCCAAAACTAAAAAACTAAATTCAGGAATCACAGAAAGGTGCAAGAGCTGCTTAGAACACAGAACCCTCTTGCCCCAGGGCAATCCTTCAAATCCCTTCAGGTCACAAGGATTTGTGTATGTCCAATTTTGTTTAAATATTCTCTACCCTGCTCCTTCTTCCTTGCTCTGAACTTTTCATTTGGTCCCAAGGACATGGGACTCCCAGTCTTGTTAGTGAAGACCATAGCAAAGAAGACACCAAGCACCTCAGCCTTCTATGTGTCCTCTGTCACCATGTCAGCAGCAGGTTCACATTTTCCATAGTCTTCTTTTTGCTGCTACACCTGTAGAAGCCATTCTTGTTGGCCTTTTTACTTTCATCGCCACATTCAACTTTAGATGGCCTTGACCTTCCTAGTCCCATCCCTATTTATTTGAAAGCTGTCTATATTCATCCTGAGTGATTTAACCCTGCTTCCAGCTGAATTATTATTCTTTTTTTTTTATATCTGGGTTTATTCAGGTGCTTCTTGTTCATCCACACTGTCTTCCTGCAACTTCTGCTTGCTTTCCTGCTTGACAGGGTGGACAATACTTGAGCTCGGAGGAAGTGATCTTGAAAATCAACCAGAACTCCACAACTCCTCTTCAAGGCCACGTCCCATGGTATTCTTCCAAGCAGGTCTTCAAAAAAGATGAAGTCTGTTCTGAATTCAGAATTGTAATCCTAATTTTATGAGCTACTCCTGCCTCTCAGGAAACTGAACTCCACATCTCATGATCAGTACAGCCAAGGCTGCCCCCAGCCTTCATAGCCCTGACCAGTTCCTACTCTTTTGTAAGTATCAGGTCTGTCAGAACATCTCCTCGTTGACTCCTCTATCATCTGTGTCAGGAGCCTGTCAGATTGCTTGTGTCCTGCTGCATTGCCCTTCCAGGAGATACTGGGGTGGCTAAAGTCCCCGTTGTGGACCAGGGTTTGCAAACATGAGCTTCTTCCAGTTTTCTACAGCAGGCTTCATTTACTTCTTCCTGATTGTAGTAGGCACTCATGACAGTCACCCACATTATTACAGCCACTAATCCTAACATGCAAGCTCTGAGCTGTCTCATTGTCCATCCCAGGGCAGTGTTCCATGTATCCCTGCTGCTCTCGCATGACACTCCCTGCCATCTCCCTGGATGACTCTTCCTTATCCATCCATGGCAGCGCTCCAGCCTGGTGCTCTGGCTGAGCCGAGATCTACATTTGTGTGATCACAAACATGCTGTTAAACAACTGAGTCATTCCCAAGGTTAAGGCACCATAAATTTTTGTCTAAGCTTTATGTCCCTTCATGAATTAAGGCAATTCCGACAGCAGGCAGCATTCTTGTTAACAGTTTATTTTCTCTGCCCTCTCCATCTCCTGTCAGGAAACAATTTACGGGTCTTCCTGATGGTCTTCTAGGCAAAATCATAGTTACACAGAGAATTTTACAAACAATAAATTCTGGGATTAAAAAAAGGACTTTTAAATGTTGTTACAGACATGTAGTCAACAAATAGGAAACCTCTCTGATGTACAAGCACGCTCAGTCATTGTCTTTCCTGATCCCGAGCTAACAGTGGCGGAGTGAAGTAAGTGCTGTTTACACAGATTTTTCATCATGGTTTGGGGCAGTTCTCTGTTTCTGGAAGGTGAGTGCTTTTTGGGAGCTGTTTAACTCACTGCTAGCTGAGTCACGACCTCTGTCTGAGTACGACACACTTAGGAAACACATCCTTGCTACTTCCTGCATCCATGTGTGGAATACAGACTCTGCTGACTTCATATTTCAAACTCTGGGCTCAGAAATCTAGAGATATTTATAAATGGAAGCTTTGGGGCAGTGTTAAATGCACATTGTTGCACAGTTAAAGCTGTTAAATATTGACTGTCACAGAAAATATGGGAGTAAATACTGGGAATCTATACTGTGTCCCTCATCTTACATCAATGCAAGTCATAAAAAATTTACTTGCAAAATATCTTTAATTTAGTTAGAACAGTCTGGCTAACTGCAAATGGCCAGCTGACAGAAAAGCAATCATCTGTATTGAGTGTTCCCAGCTGCTTATCCTCCACCGCAAGGCACAAGTGAAGTTCTCTGCACCCAGATGAGAGTAACCTCTTGATTCATGAAGTGATGGGCTGCACAAACCTCACTCATTCATCCACACCACCACCAAGAGTACATCTTCTCATTGCTAGGAACCATGACAACCACATCTAGCCCAGTAGTCACTTCACTTGCTTACTGTGTTGACAGTCTCATGCATGTGTATTTTGCCAAGGATTATAATCGTCTCGATTATTTTACAGAAAATATACTTTCCTGAAGTTTTTACAATTCATATATATCAAATTCACCCATGATCATGAACATGGAAAACAGTAGGGAGTGTTGCAATTATCACAGTGAAAGAGAACATGATTTCATTGATCCCAGCATTCAGCCATCTGCTGCCACCAGGATATGGTGGTTCAGACAGGAGAGACAATATTCTTCCTTTGCCCCCTACTGCCTATTAACTTGCAACCTAAACCCCATATTTGGCAATCCTTCTCATCATAACAAAGCTTACTGCAGAAATCTTGAACTTTCTTAATTTAGTATAACAGCTCTAGCAGTGATATCAGTTAGAAAACTTCAGAAAAGCTGCATTCCAACTCTTTCAACCTGCATACCTCTCCCTCTGAGACTGGCTTAAAAAGCAAACAGAAAAGCAGGTTTAATAAGTGAGCAACAGGTAGTATGTACACAATGGTGGAATGAAGCCTATATAGTAACATAAATTTCTAACAGAAAACAAGTCAAAACATACAAAATGAATGTTTAATATTTCCTTACTAATGTTTACAGCTTTTTCCCAACTGACTACAAAGAGATGCCATTTAAAGTGGATACATCCAACAAGCTCAACTCTGCAACTCTGCTGGTTTCTTTTACAGTATGTAGTAATCCTAAACTGCAATTTTTTCTTGTTTGATCGTCTAGTTTTAAGCAAGAGAAAGGATCATGAAAGCATTTTCAAGCATTTTTTTTGTCTTTTAATTCAGTCACACTTTCTGTTCTTTATGGTTTAAATTATTCACAGCATATTGACATAGTGCAGATTGCAGATTCAGATGTCACCAAGTCATTGGTTAAGTAACAAATTCAAACAGGACTCTGCAGCCATTCTCATAACATATTAGATGCATCCTGTACCCAGGCAGGAGCGATCATCTTTTTTCAAGTAACGTTTGCAGCAGAACTCACCTCATTCTTTAATGACTTTAAAGCTACTTGGTGCTCTAAATGCACAGGTGTTAGATGGTCATATTCTGTTTAAATGTTTCTCTAGATCTGATTAAATGACATTCCAGATGAAATCAGTTTGCTGAAGAATATATGGGACTTTACCCCAACAGTGCACTCAGTCAAAAAGACCCTTCAGAAGGGGTGATGATGAATATTCAGGTATCAGTTTTGTTTGTTGGATTTCTTTTTTTTTTTTTTTTTTTCCCATCAAATTTAATCTAATCCCAGCCATTAGCCTATGAACCTCCTTGGAGCTGTTGTTCAGTTCACAAATGACACCCTTTTTTCTATATCCACTCTAAGTCACTACCCAGTAATCTTTGACCTCTTCACCCATGACTATCAAAAAATAGCATAAATGAAGCAAAATTTTGGCCAGAAAAATCAAACTGATAAAAAAGCAGGGACTCTTCTCATTCTCTTTGAGGGCACTTTGGGCATGGTAGCTGTATTGGTACAGCAAGCTGCTAGTGGTCCTGAGGCCAACCTGAAGCTCAGTTGTGTAGGTGGTTCAGACAGAGGACATGGAAATACAAGCTCAGTGTGGGCAATTACAACCTCTACATACCCTCTGAGGACCAAGAAATTTAGGACACCTCCAGGAACCAACAGGCTCTCTCCAGGCTGATATGTGGCAGCTCTGGGGAGAGATGGTGACATTCCAAGTTCACAGCCCCTGAACACTGGTCTTGTAGGAAGTGCAGGCACGTGCACAAGCACATTCCTAATGCCTAAGAATACATTAGGCTCCTAAGAGGAAACATGTATAGCAAACCTTATACCCAGAGAATTTGTGATCTAAAAGATTGGATAGACATTTCAGAGTGGTTTATGTCTTGGCACAGCTTAGAGGGAAAAGGGAAAATATGTAACAAATAAAGGGTGAAAAACATTTCTCATTAATCAGTTTAAGGGCACACAGTTACATCCATGTGTCACAGATACCTAATGCTTCTCTCTAAATAAGGTAGTTGTACAGCAACATGGACAGCTAAGGAGCTACCTGGTCACCTGTTGAAGAAAGCAACTGATTTACGTGAGCACACTGGGCATTTGCACACATAAATTACACAGTTACTCACACAGTAAATGTCTGGGTTTGAGATTCCAGGTCCCACTTTGCAAAGAACTTGGGGAGGCCTCTGTACAAGTAATTGATAAACTGTAAAATCATAGAATGATTTGGGTAGCAAGACACTTTTAAAGATTATCTAGTCCAGGTCTCTGTGCAGTGAGCAGCAACATCTTCATCTAGATCAGGTTGCTCAAAGCCCTGTCCAGCCTGATTTTGAATGTTTACAGTGACAGGGCATCTCTGGGCAACCTATGCCAGTGCCTCACCACCTCAAGTGATATCTTTCTAATATCTAATCTAAATCTCTCCTCTGTCACTTTAAAGCCATTACCCCTAGATCTATCACTGCTTGCCCTTGTAAAAAGTCCCTCTCCAGATTTCTTACTGGCCCCACTAGCTACTGAAAGGCTGCGACAAGGTTTCCCTGGAGCCTTCTCCAGGCTGGACAATCTCAACTCTCTCAGCCTGTCTTCATAGCAAAGGTGCTTCAGCCTCCTGATTATCTTTGTGGCCCTCCTCTGGACTTGCTCCAATAGGTTCATGTACTTCTTACACTGCGGGCCTCGTAGTTGAATGAGGTACTCCAGGTGGGGTCCCAAGAGAGTGGAGCAGAGGAAAAGAATCCCCTCCCTTGTCACGCTTCTTTATGCAGACCAGCTTTTGGGCTGCAAGTGGACACTGCTGGCTCATGCTGAGCTTCTCATCAACCAACAATCCTTTTGATGTCAGATCCAAATGTCTAGGGATGTTCAGCACACCTGTACAAGGCACCTCAGAGAGGATCAGTCCTAGGTTAGCCTCTTGCCATTTCCAGCAGTGACTGCATAAGGCACACAAAGAGAAGGTTTGCTCTGTTTACCAGTCTTTTCCTGAATCCCATAAACCCATGTTTTTTCTCACAGCCTTGGCTAGTTTTAAATAAAACACAAAATGATCTCCAAAATTAGACCAATCAATGCATGGAAAGCACTCCAAGCACTCTGTCTGTGCCTGACCTGTGACTGAATATTCACCATATATTTAGCTCAACCATTTGCAAGTCTGTGATGTTGAACAAACGCTCTACTTTCCACTAGTTTTGAAAAGTGCTCCTAAATTTAACTCTGAGTCAACACTGTACAACTGCACATTGAAGTTAACCTGCAGAGTCAGCTTATAAATTTTTAAGAAGCTTTTCCTTCTCTAACAGTGAATGTAAATGCAAGTTGTTTGAACAAAGACACTAATTTATCAGTTACAACAATGAATGCACCTCCTTGGCTACTCCTGACTACTTGAAATATGTATTTTCCATCAACATTAATGGAGCTAAATGACAAAAATTATGTGTAAAATGCAGAATGAAACTCGGAAGGCCAGAACACAGTGTAATGTAAATTGCCATACTTCCAGCAACATCAGCAATGCTATGCCCATTTTCTGTAGCTGAAGATCTGGCTGCTAGTTTCTAACTAAGTTCTCAAGATATTTTTGTGATATGTGATGCTTATAATCTTCATCTAATGCTGACTTTCTTTTGATCTGAAGCAATGATAATACATAGTTTATGCTTTCACTCTGACTGAAAACATGTCTCCTCTACAGTCAACAAGTTTTGAACACTGCTTTTTGATATTAAAGTTATTTGTGAGTCTTCATATGGTTTTTGTTAGAAAAAAAGAACATTGTCATTGCTTCTAGTCTTGACTGACAATGCAAATAAAGGAGAACAGCATTATTTAAGAAAATTTTGTAAAAAAGATAGAATCACGTAAAGTAAAATCATGGATATTCCATAAAAGACTCATATGGAAGGAAAAGGCAAAAATATACAGGGAAGAAAGAGTAAGGGAGACATTGGGGTGATGATGCCACATTTTCTTAAAATAACAATCTACACAAAATGAACTAGCATGCGTTTAGCACAAAGCCACATTCAGAATCACAGAAAAATGAGCAAATACTACATTTACGGCAGTATTCCCTCATACAGTTGTAATAGTAGAATTGCGCACTGAGCAAGCTTGTGTGATCTCTGACATGAACTAAGACAATGGCTCCACACCAAGGGTTTTGCAATGAAAGAATCAGAATGGATAAATCTCTTCTCCAAACACGAGCCCATGGCTTGTGGAGGTAAAACCCACCATAACCAGCTTCCTCAACTCTTACACGTCGTGCTTTACTTCCAGTACTTGGTGGTTTCAAAAGCTGAAAAAAGTTGACTCTACCGTTGCCATGACCCCTGTCGTGGTTTAAACCCAGCCAGGCAGCTCGTTCACTCACTCAACCCCCCTTCTTGTCCTCCCCTTCTTCCAGAGAGATGGGGGGAGAATCAAAAAAATGCAACTCCCACAGGTTGAGGTAAGAACAGTTTAGTAACTAAGGTATAACACAAATCACTGCTGCTACCACCAATAATAATAATGATAAAGGAAAAGAATACAGCATCCCATCAACCACAACAGATAACTCACGACACCCCACCAACCGAGTGCTGACCGACCACCTCTTCCAACCACCCCGAGAGAGAGCTAGGCCTTCCGGATCACTCCCAGTTACATCCTGGGCATGACGTGCTATGGTATGGAATACCTCTTTGGTCAGTTTGGTCCTGTCAGTACAGTCCTGTCCCTCCTTCTTCCTGGCTTCCCCTTCTCCCCGGCAGAGCATGAGGCTCACAAAGTCCTTGGTCAGCGCAAACATCGCTCAGCAACAACCAGAAACATCGGCCTTATCAGCCTTGTTCCCGGGTTAAGTCAAAACACCAGCTACTAAAGAGAAGAAAAACTGACTGCAACTGCTGAACCCAGGACAACCCCTATTTCAAATAATTTTTCCTGTCAAATAAATGTCAAATGTTTCTTAAAACACAAAATTACCCATCAGCTGTCTCAGCCACACCTATTCTTACCTAATGTGTGTGGTCTTTCAGTGAGCTCTAGTCCTTTAAATTTACACTCACCGACAGAATTTAATTAAATCCTTTATTATTATTATTATTATTAATTATACTAAAAGTCCAAGATGAGAGACATATGACAGAAAATGAACATAAACTTCAGCAACCCAGATGAAGTTCTTTGATGTATATGAAAAGAAGAGGAAAAGAAACTGTAGGTACATGCAATTATTCTTTTCCCCAAGTCCAAATTCATACCTTATGAACTAAAGAGTGCCTCAACCATCTTGAAGGCATAGAAGGGGCAAAATCACTCACCTGTGTTAATTTTGAGGTGTTCCTTGAAGTCACCTGGGTATTGCACTAAGCTACTTATATGGAAATAAACCCAGATTACCCCCTATCAGCATGCACACTCTGAGAAAAAGGACTTTTGCTGCCTGCTAAATAAGCACAGGAAGAGAAGTTTTACTTGCAAAATAATCGCCCAAAAGTTTCACCTGCCTTTCACCCCAGAACCCAGCAAAACCCTACAGATCCTAGGTCTCACTTTAATTCAGCTGGGACAGTACCATACCAGGTACATCAACAAGCAGCAAAGGCTTTGTCAGCATTGGTAGTCAGAACTGTATTTTTAAATCTCCCAACCATATCCCCATTACTGAACAACAGAGCTGTCTCAGAGCACACAAAACATATCTCTTTCAGCTGAAGCTAAACCCAAAGCTGTGCTCCAGCCACTGATGAGCAGAGTCTACAGGACCAGGCTATCGCTAGTATGAATTCCCCAAACCCATGTGTAGTGCAAAGGTCAGTGCAGGTTCTTTCACTCAGCAGATCCAGTCCTAATGGATCACACTGCCTGCTAATGTAGAAAGAGACATGTTCAACTATTGCACAAAGGGACAATGACAAGTGGGGACAAGGCTGATTATAGTCAGCCAAAATCAACTGTCAAGCCCTAACAAGCTTGTGATGAAGTACAGCTAATGAAATTATCACCTTAGGGTCCACAGAAAAAGTGCACTGATATAGTAGAAGACAAATGGGCTAGTAAGCAAGAGTCAGACAAGTAAAAAGCAAGGATTTCCAAACTAAAGGTTGTGATCAAGACAGCAAGAAAAAGTGCGCTAAGTCAAAATGCAAGGTAATGCAGCCAACAGAAGAATGTAAGAGAGCAGTTACTTGAGCAAGGAACCCAAAGCCTATAATTTATATTAAATAGCATAGCCGATCGTAGCTCCTTAATTACTTTGACAGAAAAAAAAAAAAAACAAACTATTAAGAAAGCTGCCTTTCTTTAACTTCATCCGTCTTCTATCTTTCCTCTGGTCTCATATTGCATTTTCATCATGAAGGCTACAAAGTTTTTTCTACAGTTCCCAAGACAGGGATGATGGGTTTTGCTGTCGACATTTCTAGTGAACCACACATGAATTCATAACAGCTCCCACATCCAAAGAGACCCTCCTCCAAACATCTTGGTTTTTTTCCTTGATATGTGATACCGTAAACCTCTTCAATCGTGGATCAGACGTCTTAGGGGAAAAACAAAGTGGAACACAATTTTTATGGAAAGAAAAAAATTACAGTTTTTACTGAAGAACTTTTTCTTACATCATAAAGAAGACAAGAAAAGACAGTATAAAGCATTGAATTTGTAGGTCACCTTTAAAAAATAAATTACAAATAATTATATGTATCTATCATACTGAGTTCTGCATATCATCTTGGTGCTCCTCAGTTCATCTGTTTCTCATACTGAGGGGATACATCCATCAGCTATTCATCAACATGCTTGTCATATGGGGGTTATAGAAGTTATTTTCAAGGTAACTTGCTGACATTACTTAATTAAATATCTTGAAATATTGTGCAGCATTTTCTTGTACCACCATGAGAGACAATGGTAATTACATGGCGATTCCCACAAACACTTTATGAACCCTCAATTACTGTGCTACTAACCCGATTTGACATTATTCTGGCTAGACTGTAATGAATTATTTATAATTAAATATTTTAAATATTTAGCCACCTTTTCTGTTTATAAGTTATCCAACATTGTCCACTTTTCAAAGTTACTCAGATTGCTTTTGCAAAATACCCAATGATTAGGTGTTTGAAAAATTCCTGACAATTTTGACTGGGTCATTTCCAAGGCAACAAAAAGTTGCAACACATGATAGAATCATAGAATAGTCAGGGTCAGAAAGGACCAGAAGATCATCTAGTTCTAACCCCCTCCCATAGGCAGGGACACCTCACACTAAACCATGCCACCCAAGGCTTCATCCAACCTGGCCTTGAACACCACCAGGGATGGAGCATTCACAACCTCCCTGGCCATCCCATTCCAGTGCCTCATCACCCTCACAGCAAAGAATTTCTTCCTTATATCCAATCCAAACCTCTCCTGTTTAAGTTTGAACCCGTTACCCCTTGTTCTGACACTACAGTCCCTAATGAAGAGCCCCTCCCCAGCATCCCTATAGGCCCCCTTCAGATACTGCAAGGCTGCTAGGAGGTCTCCATGCAGCCTTCTCTTCCCCAGGCTAAACAGCCCCAACTTTCCCAGCCTGACTTCATATGCTCCAGTCCCCTGATCATCCTTGTGGCCCTCCTCTGGACTTGTTCCAACAGCTCCATGTCCTTTTTATGTTGAAGACACCAGAACNCCCCTTCAGACAAGGCTGCTAGGAGGTCTCCATGCAGCCTTCTCTTCCCCAGGCTAAACAGCCCCAACTTTCCCAGCCTGACTTCATATGCTCCAGTCCCCTGATCATCCTTGTGGCCCTCCTCTGGACTTGTTCCAACAGCTCCATGTCCTTTTTATGTTGAAGACACCAGAACTGCACACAATAGTCCAAGTGAGGACTCATGAGAGCAGAGTAGAGGGGCAGGATCACCTCCTTCGACCTGCTGGTCACGCTCCTTTTGATGCAGCCCAGCATACGGTTGGCTTTCTGGGCTGCAAGCGTACACTGAAGCCGGCTCATGTTCATGTTCTCATTGACCACCACCCCCAAGTCCTTCTCGGCAGGGCTGCTCTGACTCTCTTCTCTGCCCAACCTGTAGCTGTGCCTGGGATTGCTCCAACCCAGCTGTAGGACCTTGCACTTGGCATGGTTGAAGTTCATGAGGTTGGCATCAGCCCACCTCACAAGTGTGTTAAGGTCCCTCTGGATGGCATTCTTTCCTCCAGCGTATCTACCCAACCACACAGCTTGGTGTCATCGGCAAACTTGCTGAGGGCGCACTCAATCCCACTGTCCATGTCAGTGACAAAGATGTTGAACAAGATCAGTCCNTGTGTTAAGGTCCCTCTGGATGGCATTCTTTCCTCCAGCGTATCTACCCAACCACACAGCTTGGTGTCATCGGCAAACTTGCTGAGGGCGCACT
>NDXB01014493.1:9162-22864 GCA_002631895.1 Agapornis roseicollis
TTTTTTTTTTTTTCAGCTGAGCAGGGTGAGTTACAAGCTCACTACCACTCAGAATCACATGATCAGATGATCACATAACACAAATGTTGGCCAGCAGGATTCTTTAGACTATTGTTGTAACAAGCTTCATGTCAGTTCTGTCAAAAGCATGACTAAATTGAAACAAGATCTGGAAACAGGAAGACAAACCCTAATAATCAGATACTGTTATAAGCATGCTTTTACTGTTCCTACATAGCTAATCCATACTTGCAAATATGCTAAATTTTATATGCTGTGTGCACTACTATTACTATCCATTTCCCAGCACACCTTCTTATTATGTAGTGTGTAAATCCATATAGTATAGACTAAATCCCACACTTAGGGTTGGGTTTATTTTTTATTTTTTTTTTTTCCACAAACTTGTCACGTTAGGTTTTAAACAACCAGGTTGTTTAAAAACATAATTTTGAAAATAGTACTGTGCTGTCTCATAGAAGTAAAAATTAATAATTTTACTTTTTGGCTTTTGATTCCTTACTGACATAATAGTTTCTTTGATTATTTGATACCAACTTCTCCCTTATTGTTGAAATAGCAGAGTACCTCATGGACCTTTATCACTGCAGTGAACATTTATAGGTGAAATCCAAGTGGCATATCAAAAAAGAAATGAAAAGCATAAAACACGTGTATTACATCTTATCTGGGATATGGCTTTTTTTTTTGAGAAGCACATTATTTAAAAAAAAAGTTTTCAGTGACATCAATAACATCTTCAAAAGGTTGGAATTTCTTATTTGTCTGAACAATAATATTTTCTTAAATTAAAACTTATGCCACCCTTGTTTTTCCAGCCCTTTACAATAATATTTGGTTGCTGACGTGACAAATCTGGTGACAATAATGTTTAACTTACTAATGCTACTCTCTCGAATGCAATGAATTTATGTAACAAAAGTACCCATCAGTCATCCTCCGCAGATCAAGATATTCTGATTATGCAACTTCTTTCTTTTAATTTTGCTTAGGAGAAATTTCCAGAGATGACTTGCGTACATCCGAGGTTTGTCAGTTGTTTTTAAGAGTTGAGATAACGGTCAAAAGTATCCTAACAACACAGACAATATATGATTGCTTTCATCATGCAAATACTTTTATAGCAGAAGAAATAACCTTAGCCATTTTCTGAAACAGTGGCCTAAAACACTTTGACAGTACAACATGTAGTGGGAATATTTTCAAGGGAAATATCACCATAGGCACTGGCCTCATTTCAGCTGGGATGGAGTTACTTTTGTTCCTAGTAGCTGGTTCAGTGCTGTGTTTTGGCTTTAGTCTGAGAACAGTGCTGATAACTCACCAATGTTTTAGTAGTTGCTAAGTAGCACTTACCCTGATCAAGGAGTTTTCCCCCTCACATGCTCTGCCGGTGCAGAGGGGCACAAGGAGCTGAGTAGGAGCAGAGAAAGGACACATGACCCAAACTAGCTAAAGGGGTATTCCATACCACAGCACATCATGCCCAGTATATAAAATGGGGGCAATTTGTGAGAGCCCACTAATTGTTGCTCAGGTCAGGCTGAGTATCGGTCAGCGGGTGGTAAGCAATTGTGTTGTGTATAACTTGTGTTTCTTGGGTCTTATTCCTCACTCTCTTTTTTATAATTATTATTGTTACTATTATTATTATTGTTACTATTATTATATTTTACTTTGCTTCAGTTATTACAATGTTCCTATCTCAACCCATGGGTTTTACCTTTTTCTGTGTCTCCTCCTCACACCACTGATGAAAGTGGGGAGTGAGCAAGCTGCTGTGTGGTACTTAGTTGCCGACCAGGGACACAGGCTCTTTCTCTGTTTAAAAACTGTTTATTTTTAAACGTACCATGACAAAACTATTTTTAGGTCTTATCTTTTAAACCAAATTATATTTTATATTTATATATTCCTTCTACAAACGATCTCTTTCCGTATATGTTAGTTTATCTATCTGTACCAGTGTCATCTGTTTGCCTTCCTAACCTGCATCAGATTTCCTTGAGCAAAATCATATAGTGCAAACTTAAATAAAAGCAATGTTGTTTTCTGCTGACAATATATAGTACAGTTGTAAGCTGGGCTGCTAACATGTGTAGGTAATACTGAGGAGATTTAAAAATTTAAACCTTACTTCTGAGAAAGAGAAAACAAGCAGATTGCTATAAGCCAGAATACACACATTTTCTTTTTAAGTGAGGTAGGTTCACACTAACTTAAAGTCAATGGTAGAACTCATTTAGATTACTTTGCATTTCAAGTACGAATGTGCACTGCAGCCCTGTGTGTGTCAAATGTAATGTACTTACTCTCCAAATTATTGTGTCTGGAATGCTCATAAAATCATAGAATGTTTTGATTTAGAAGGCACCTTAATCTAGTTCCAACCCCCAACCATGGGCAGGGACACCTTCCACTAGCCCAGGTTGCTCAAAGCCCCATCCACGTTGGCCTTGAACACTTTCAGGGGTGAGGCATCCACAAGTTCTCCAAGGAACCTTTTCCAGTGTCTCACCACCTTCACAGTAAAGAATTTTTTCCTAATATCTTTAATTGAATCTACCCCATTTCAGTTTGAAATCATTGCCCTGTTTCTTTCACTACAGATCCTCTTAAAAAAAAAAACGAAAAAACAAAAAAACAACAAAGCAAAAAACCCCAAAACAAACAAACAAACAAACAAAAAAAAAAAACAACAAACCCCCCTACATTTTTCTTTTTCTTATGAGACCCGTTTAGGTACTTAAAGGTCAGTACTTCAAGCCATCCCACTGAGCCTTCTCTTCTCCAGGCTGAGTAAGGCCAACTCTGTCAGCCTGTCTCCAGAGGAAAGGTGCTCCAGCCCTCTGATCATCTTCGTGGCCCTCCTCTGGACTTGCTCTAATAGGCCCATGTCTTCCTTATACTGTGGACTACATGCATTGTCCTCTGTTCAGGTACAGGTATTAGAAAAAAATATACAGCATCTGAAACAGAAAGTAAGGCTTATTCTTTGCTTTAGGAAACCAAGAACAGATTTATAAGCATTGTGGGTGAGCTGGGGATGGTTGCAAACTGCCTGTATAGCCTTAAGCCATCAACACCTATTTTGCATACATGTTACTAACAGAGGATGGACAAGTGATTTTTCAGCTTCTTGGGTGCAATATGTAGAGTCTGAGTTATGGGCATCATAAGGCCCCTATGTGGACAGATGGAACAAAGGACAAAGAGCATGCCTTTTTTCAAGTCATCCCACTGAGTTCCTGCAAATATACCTGCAAATAGATATTTATTAACTTAAATGGACCCTTTTTTTCACTGTGCTATCTGTATTCTGATTCAACAGATACTTGCAATACAGTGATATTAAGCATAAAGTAATTTATATGGACAGAGAAAATAAAGTATTTCAAGAAAGCAATCAAGAGTTTAATTTAAATTGATCACAACCACAATAAATAGTACTATGATAATTCTAGCTTAATTTTTTTAAATTTTCATTTAAAAAGAAACCAAAATATTCAAGCTGATTTCCTTTCATGAAATTATTGCTAGTAAACTATAAACTAAAGTATTCAAAAAATTGTAATTGCTACTTAAGTGATCATGGCCTATTCGAATGACAACATTTGTTAATGCAATTGTTATTGCAAAAACTAGAAGATAACTTTGATCTCAGAAGGTACGTATTCATATTGATTTGTACCTGGGTGAATTTACCCTTCCTTCATATCAGTAAAATTCTGACCTCCTTTGTAATTAATTCTGAGTCAATTGACACCACTGTATACAAAACAAATTTTGCTTGAGTCAAAGACCATTGATTACTAAATTATAGAAAGCAGTGTCTGAAGAATTTACGTTAGTACTACTCTTGTTAGAAACTTGCTCACTGCAAATTGACAACTTGACATTGGGGGTGAATGACAATATATTGCTGTTCTGCTGATCCAGTCAGTGTTACTTTCATTGCGTGAAATGTAGAAATGCAATTCTCCTGTAGTCCAGCACCAAGGACAATATTTGTTCTTACATTCTTACTAACTTGCTGTTGTCAGAAACCTAGGTTTCTGTATCAGTGCCTCCAGAAACAATTCTTCTTACTGTACACTTTAATTATGCATTAGAAAAAATGCAATCTCTTCCTTCAGAAAATGCATTGAAGAATAATGTCTTCCTCTGTGGGTCTCATTTTTTCTTAAAGACAAAATATGACTATGTGTCCATGCTTAAAACATTTGAAAAATTCATGATTGAAAAAAGCCAAAATGAAACAAATGAACAAAATTCTCATTAACTTGCCTCCATTCCTGAAATACTTATCTAACTAATGAGTAGACAAAAGGGATCTAGAGACAAAAGATGTTTTATCCCCTCAAATATTCTCCCTTCTTTGATATGACTTTCTGGCTTTTTTTCATACCTGAGACTTCAACTCTTCTGGCATTACAGATCCTCTGCTCTCAGTTAAACTAGGTAACAGAACAGAGAGAAATTGGGACTACATTTATAAATAGCTGTTTTCATTCTGTCCTTGAAAGCTGTGTATAGAAATCAAACACTCAAAATGCAATCATTCATAAGCCAATCATGCTGTGTTGCTCAAGGCTGACAGTTCTGAAGCTATGCATCAAGGAAATACCAACTCCTTTGCTTATTTCCTACCAGCACATTGCCACTCTTGCTGGGACCCCTAAAAGCCACCATCCCCGCTTTTCGTCTGGGCATTCAGTGGTTGACAGTGGCAGTCACTCATTCAGAAGTTACAGGCAGAGTCCTGGTAGCTTCTGTGTCTTGTTAATGAATCTGGATCATAAATACTGCCACTGCTGACAGAGGTAATTATTCAGGGAAATCCACTTCACTGTACTGCTGTGTTTGACTCATAAGTATCATAAATGGGCTTATCTCAAAAACCTGACATTCAAGGGAAACACAGCCCCAGTCAGAAGGAGATGTGAGAGCTGACAAGTGATGACAAATGTCAGTAGTACTGTTGACAGGTCTGTTCTTGTTAACAGTACTAGCAGAACGGTGAAATAACTTATTACTTGCAGTTGAGGTTTTGGTGTTAATAGTTCTCTCCCTCCGATAACTCCCCTGTTACTCCCCTGCCAGCTACTAGGCCAGCACCACTCCCATAGAGGCCTCTTGGATACACATATTTTTTCCCCCTGTAGCAGGTGGAAATATAATATTTTATTATTTTTTTCCATCTAGTAAAAAGGTTAGAACATAAAATTTCTGAAGTTATCATGTTCTAAAAAAAAGCTGACATGTAAAGTTCTGTTGAGCATCACACTACATAGGTAAATCTGTTTGTTAGTGCGCATGAGAGATCTATAGTTACTGTAAGCTATACCTGAAGGATGGATCAGGATTAAGAATATTTTCAATGAAATACTTCCTCTCTGTAAGTGTGAATTTGTAGCTTGCTAAACAGTCACATTGATGGATTATGGGGAAATCCTGATCCCAAGACGTTGCCCTTAAACCCTTTTCTTATTGGCTTGAAATGATCACTTTGTGCTGAGCGTGGAGGCAGAGACTGAATACTGAATGCTGCCAAAAGAATAAGCCCTTTGGATAATGGGTCCCTCATGTGTCCAGACCTCCAATCCCTGCCCCAATTTTGGGTGGCACACCTCCCAATTCTTAGTGTTCTGTTGTTGCACAGGTCAGTGACCATGAGCTGTCCATCTCCTTTTACAGCAGTTTACGCTCTGTGTTATCTGGAGCAAACCTGCTTTCTAATAGGAGCATGCAGTAGGTCTGCCCTGATCTCTGTGCTTGCTCTGCTCTGTGGCAGTGGGGGTGCAAATGGCTCTTGCCACTTGGCTGCAGCTGCAGCCAAAAATGTGATTGTATTAATGAAGCTCAGACCCAAATACACTCCAGGCAGCTAAAACAAGACAGTCAGAATTTATGACAACATTAGTGTTGCTCAAACCTCACTTTTTTTCCTCAAGTATAAGTATCTTAGCTATGCCTGCTTGCAAGTGCTTCCTTGAGATATTGAAGTTTTACAGGTACTATTTTCCCTAAACATAAGTACTTCTAGGCTGTCTTTAAAAGTGGGCTACAGACATCCTTTAATTAATAGATTCAGAGGAAACACTAGACACATAGTCTTTCAGAAGATTAGGAATTGAAATACTTACGTTCTTCTGTGGGATGTGACAGATCTTTGTTCATTTTAATCCAGATATTTTGCCTCTCCTGAGATAATTCCATCTCAGTTGGATACCAGAAACTTTGGATGGTGAGAAATTATTTCTTCCTAACCTTCCATCATAAAGCTTTTCTCTACAGTCAGGAGAAAGCAATACTTAAAACAAAATAAAATAATAAAAAACTAGACAAAATGCTTTCTTAAACTAAACCTTAGTGTTTCTGCAGTTTGGACCCTTTTATGTTCTTGATTTTGCAAGACTACATTATTTTCCTTCTATTTTTTCTCAAAATTCAGTGGAATCAATGACATGTAGGCTATAATTATCTCTTCCCTTCTTCCTGTGTTCTTGCACTTGTTTGGGGAAAAAAATAAAAAAAAATATATTAATAAACTAAGAGTACAGCTATCTGAAATTAGAAATCATTTCTCCTCTCCTTAGAAAGTTTTAGTCTGTATTCGAATCAGATGAAACACGTGAAGTGGAATTGAAAGAGTGAGTATTGATGAACATGTTCAGTAGCAAAAAGGATAATAAACAAAAAAAATATTTGAAACATAAAAAAGTCAAAGTGCTGAAGAGAACTATCTTTCTCTGTTATATAAAATGAATTTCTTCAAGACTGAACTGTTGCCTTTGTTTACAGCTACTCAGTTTAATTAGCATAGTAGCATGAACTGTGAGAATGGTCTTACCAGATATATTCCAACAGGACATAGTTATACATCCATTAGTTATTAGTCACTTATAATTAAAAAGCTAACAATTAATTTATTTGACAGATAATAGTTTAAAATGATAATAAAAGTAATGACATAAATATTTGCTATTTTTTTCCTGTCTCTGTAAAACATAAAAAAATTACTTCATGCCTTCCAGTTAGTAGGTGTCCTTAAACAAACCAACCAAACAACCTTTTTTTTTTTTTTAATAAAAAGATATTTGTAAAATATTGAGCAGGTTTTAGCTGGCCAAAAGTAGGTGAAACTTGCACAAAAGAAGTACATGGTTTACAGAGTATTCAAAATTTGCACAGATTATTTGGGAAGCATTTGGAAACCTAGCATTTTCACATTTCTCTAGAGATGAATTTCTACATAGTAGCTTTCTAGATTTCTCTTTCTCTTCATCTTGCTTGTCTTCTTCTTCTTCTTCTTCTTCTTCTTCTTCTTCTTTCTCTTCATCATCTTCTTCTTGTTATTGTTATTGTTGCTCTTGTTATTGTTATTCCCTTCAGATAGAGTTCATAGCACAAATTGTGGCAACTCAAAAATAAATTTCTTTGGAAGTGACACTAGTTCTATTTTATTCTATACTATTGTACTTTATATTATTAGTACTCCACTTAAACCTCAATGCTTAGGAACCTCGAAAAGGTAAAAGGAAATGAGAAATAAAATTTAAGCTTTTAAATGTTTCATTATATTAATTTTGATAAAGTAGAAAAGTGCATTTTATTATTGTTACCAAGAACAGACAAAGAAGATATCATATTGATATCTGCCTTCAAAAAGTGCATGTCATTCAGCTTGGTGAAACACCTGGGCCCAGCTTCTACACAGATGTTTTAGTGTTTCACTTACATTTCTGCTTAATGAGATAAATTCTTCTTCTGTGACTGGCATATATCTTTTTTACGTGTAAACATGTCATAAACCACTCAGATACAGCACAAAGATGATCCCTGAACTGTGCAGTCTAAATCAAACATGATATAAAAAAGTCAGGCTTATAAACAGATGTGTATGTGGAGGGAAGACAATGGACAAGGCTGAAAAAGAATATCAGCTATTTACTCAGTTTGATGGCTCAGTTTCTTCCACCCTAGATTTTTGTTTCACTTCCCTCCTCTTCCTCTCCTTCTACCTCTCTCCCTTCCTTTTTTTTTTTAAGAATTCAGAGGCTGAATGCATCTTCCTTCCCTTTGCTGAGAAGGCAATGCCCACTTAACACCTCTGTGAAAGTTACAGTGTAATCACTTTTAATATGATTAGCTTATGACACTACCAAAGTAGCTGTCAGTCAGGTCCTCACCAAGCCCCTCTGTCACACACACCCCTCACTCACTTTTAATGGGAAAGGACCCTTTGCACATTCCTTGAGTAGAGCTACAGTGCATTCTAAAAAGGCTTCACTGAAGCTGACCCTAAAACATGTTGATGTACATGCCTGTATGTAAAGCCAGATATCACCCAAAGATCCGTCCAATGAAGCAAAGTCTATGAAGATGGAGAACAGGGAGATTTTGTTATGCATGTGTGCATAGCCTGAAGTACTAGAAGCAGAGAAACTGAAAATAGCTCAAAATCAGATAACACAGGTTAAAAAAGCCACAAAAATAAACAAGCTTTGAGGAAAAACATGAAAAGCAAATATGTAAAGCATATGAAAATAGAAATATCCACTTCCCCTCTGTGTTGTGAAGATGAAAACTCCTGTAGTAAAATGAAAAAAAGGCTGATAGAGCATAAGTCCTCCTTTTCCAAGGGACAATCCTTACTCCATGGCCAGACATCATCAGAGTTTTGCTGAAACAGTATAAACTGACATGAAATTAAAAACCAAACAAAAATATCCCACCAGTGTCAGTTCTGATACTGATCTGTATTCCCTTGTGAGCTGTAAGTATTTCTGAAGACAGAAGTATGTCTGACAATTCTCTGAGACCTGGACTTAGCTTTTTAAAATTATTTAGTATTTTCTCATCAGTCCAACACAGAAACCTCAGATAGGCCTCTGTATTTTGCAGTAAGAAGCCTCTCTATAAACTACAGAAATAGCCTTGGAATCAAGGAGTAGAAATTAAGTGGTTTTGCTTTGCTTTGTTTTCGTTTTTGTGGTGTCTTTTTTTGGTGTGTTTGTTTGGTTGGTTGGTTGGTTGGTTTGGTTTGTTTTTTTGTTTTTTTCTGGGGTTTTTTTTGTTGTTTTTCCCAAGAAAATAATGCAACTCTGTCACAGAATCACAGAATCCTAAGGGTTGGAAGGGACCTCAAAAGATCATCTAGTCCAACCCCCCTGCAAGAGCAGGGTAACCTGAATTACATTACACAGGTCCAAATAATTATTCCTGGTTCTGTCCAAAAAACAGGATGACAAATCTTACTCTTTTTACCATTCTATATCTTTTTACACATTGTATCAGCTTTCTCAGAATAAGTGAGGAAAAGTTTTACTTAGACAAACGTATACTGTGGTTACTATGACACTCGTTCAGGAGAGAGAGAAGGGAATCTCTTACAGCTATGGTAGGAACTGAATCCTGGTTACACATAGTCTAGACAAAGCTTCACTAAAAGTTGATTGAATAAAAGAAGCTACAAGCATGTCACCCTACAGCATGTTTTAAAATAAAGCAGCCATAGAAACACTTGTAGTTCAGACCTGGATGTGACTTTGCAGGTGTATTTGTTTGACAGATGCATTTTTTTAAAGTATCAGGATTTATATTTACAGGCTTGTTGGACAAACACGAACAAAATTTCAATATGCTCATCCTGTCCCTTCTTGGGCAATTTTGGTTATGACAAGGTATCATAGTAGATATTGAGGTAAATGCAAACAAAAAAATTGTGCTACTGACAAGCATTTGCTACCCCCATGTCTAAATTCAATAAGCAGGAGTATTTCAGGGTCAATGACTAAGCTTTGGCTTTTAAGATCTCTCTAGGTCAAACCTCTGGATTTTTAAAACTTCTTTTAAAATACATAATTTTAAAATATAAAATTAAAAAGTGTACAAAGTTTACTGCTTTAGCTAACTTTCTCCATGATGATGACTTGCTTATATTTCTGTATAATCCTATATCTTGAAAATGCTGTGCAGCTGAGTAGCTAAATCATTTGGGTTTGGCCTCCAGTCTTTGAAACAAGGAGTGGATCAACACAGAAGTAACTTGAAACATTTCTGTCTTTAGTCTGGCTTCTAGCTATGTAGTCTTCAGTTCCTGTTGTTTGACTTCGTGGCACTGTGTTTTATCATTGCCATACACATTTAAAGTAAGAGGCTTATTTGGTATTTGGTTCATTGGGATGTGTGGAAAGCAGATCTTAGAACCTTTTAAGTATGTTATTTTTTTATTTATTATTCAAAACAACATTTGAATGGGAAGGTATCATTTTTAATTTTTATTTAATTTTATTTGCTATTCTCTACCTAAATGCTGTTGCTGTGCCTACAAAATACTTTCAGTCATTAATGCAATGTGTCTGCCAACATACATTTGCAAAAATATTTCTTTTAATACAAATTAATTCTAATGAAAGATCAAGTAACATGTCATTAATAATGCTAACCTTGATCCACATTGATGGATTCACTTTTGAATGTAATGAGGCAGTGCTGTAGAGAAACTAGTAGATCTACAGGAACCTTTCTAAAAAACCACCAGCTCAGACAGTGTTTGCATTCAAGATTTAATAACACAAGCTCAGAAAACAATTTTAAGCACATAATAATAAAGACTTAACTACTATTATATTTATCTTATTTACATTATTTATTTGCTTATTTTACTGTTGTATTTATTTGGAAGTTTCTTGCAGATTTTAATAAGCGAAGAAGAGATAAAATTTCAGGTCTACAGAAACTCAATCATCCTTCTAGAATTGAAAAGAGAAACTGGCATCCTTTTTGTGATCTTTACACTGAAACCTTTCACTAATTATTTTAATGCCTAATTTTGCCTCTATATGCAGCAGAATGATTGGCATTTAGGTCATCTCTTTCTTCTCCCTGCTTTTTAACCCTGGAAGAAAACTCAAATATGAAATAATTTACATGATATTTCTACAAATATCTGGAAGCTGAAAACCTTAATAGGATGAATGGACCTTGACTGCCCCTCACGCCACACTCTCACTCTCTTCAGGAGGACAGGGTAAAAAAAAAGGACAAAAAGTTCATGGGTCAAGATAAAGGCAATTTAATAAATTAAAGTAAAGGGCACACTCAAACGCAACATGAAGGATAAATATTTATTATCTACTTCCCATCAGTACCTGATGTCTGATCACTTCCTGGGTAGCAGGTTCTCAGTATGTGTAGCACTTGCTTTGTAAGACAAATGCCTTAATAGTGAATACCACTTCCCCTCCCTCCTTTCTCTTATCTTTCATTGCTGAGCATGATGTCATATGGTACATAATATCAAATTGGGCAGCTTGGGTCAGCTGTCTTAACTATAGACTATCCTAACATCTTGTCCAACACCACCTTACTGGCTTTTGGGAAGAGGGAGTGTTGGACATACTGGGGAGACAACCTTGATGGGCAAACATTGCTCAACTTTAGCAGAAATAATGGTGTGTTATCAATACTGTTCTGGCTACAAATACAAAGCACAGCACTATGAGGGCTGCTATGATGAACGTTAACTCCATCCCTACCAGACCCAATGCACTTAATCATGAAACTGAAAACCTAAATTATCAAATATTTGTCCTAATTTACCATTAATTTATGAAAATGAGATGTGGTTTAGTTCATATATAAATATATATATAAGATTATATGAATATGAAAGATTTTCAAAATATTTCCTTTGCATTTATTTTTTGCTCACTACTTCTCAGAATGTATGTGTCCCACAATGTTCCTTTTTTAAGGGGCTACTGTAATTTTGCAATCTCTATCAGAAGTGTCTTTAAGAAAATATTCATATTTTGGTTCTTTGGTTTTAGGTAGGGTTTTGTTTCTCAAAACATTATGACAGCTACCAAATTCTTTTATAAGTAGAGAAGCAGCATGTGTATTTTTCAAAACCTGTTGTTCATAATAAATGAAGACCTTCAAAGAATACATTCTATAAAAAGCAAAATTAGTTCTTATACATTTTTTGTTCTTGTTTGTCAAAATGCTTTTTAAATGTTCTAATAAAAAGTTATTTATTCAAGAGATGTTGTTGACATTACAATGAAGAAAGGTGAAATGAAAGAAATATTGAGATAAAAAGGGCCATGAGGATGATCAGGGGACTGGAACACCTCCTGTATGAAGATAGGCTGAGAAAGCTGTGGCTGTTTATTTAGCTTGGAGAAGAGAAGGCTGTGTGGAGAGCTCATAGCAGCCTTCCAGTATCTGAAGTGGGCCTACAAGGATGCTGAAGAATCAACCAGATTGGAAAAGACCTTTAAGATCATCCAGTTCAACCCTTACCCTAGCACTGCTAAGGCCACCACTAACCCATGGCACTGAGGGCCTCATCTACACGGTGTGTGAACACTTCCAGGGACAGTGGATCCAGAAGTGCCCTGAGCAACCTGTTCCAATGCCTGAGCACCCTTCAGGGAAGGAATTGTTCCTCATTTCCATCTAAAACCTCCCCTGGTGCAGCTTGAGGCCATTTCCATCATGGACTGTAGTGATAGGACAAGGGGTAATGGGTCCAAACTTAAACAGGGGGAAGTTTAGGTTAGATATAAGGAAGTTCTTTACTGTTAGGGTGGTGAGGCACTGGAAGAGGTTGCCCAAGGAACTGCTGAGTGCTCCATCCCTGGTAGTTTTCAAGGCCAGGCTAGACAGAGCCTTGGATGACACAATCTATTGAAAGGCACCCCTGCCCATGGCAGGGAGTTTGGAACTAAATGATCTTATGGTCCTTTCCAAACTAACCATTCTATAATTCTATGATTCTATTCTGTTATTAATAATATGGCCCACATGAGCCATTTAATTCTAAATATAACCTGGATTTCTAATGAAAAATAGATTAGGATCTACCTTTGACTGATGTAATTCAAGAAGGCTTCTTTTGTCTATCATCTGGGTATATTCTTAGCAAGATGTGAGTTCTCTGATATTGCGTGAAATGATGAAAAGTACAATTCTGGTCTTAATGATCATTTGTGGTGAAATTTGAGCAAATATATAGTTTGAAAGGTGACCTGGTGCCTGGATATCTGTTTCCTAAGTATTTAAAGTATATTTTGGGGCATTTTAACAGAAGTTAAAATGAGTTTTCAGTTTGAGGTAATTAATTCCTTCAGAGCGTTATTAATCAAATAACTTTCTTCAAATACTTCATTCATTCAGTCATCATACAATGCAATCAAGGTGAGCAGTTTTATATGCAAACTTCTCTTTCTTGTGGGTTTCCTTGTGGCTAGGTAAAGAGTGAGTTAAAGCATGGGCTTGAGAGCAGTATCAAGTTTCCTGTATGTTATGTTTATTTATTTTCCCCTCTGCATTGTTGCTTGTAGAAGAGACACACTTTCCACCCTAAAGACTGCATACATTTGACCCATGCTGTAAAAGCTATTGCACCCTCCTTCTGTGTATATAAATCTCCCAATACCTACTGTCCTGGGTTCAGCAGTTGCAGTCAGTTTTTCTTCTCCTTAGTAGCTGGTGTTTTGACTTAACCCGGGAACAAGGCTGATAAGGCCGATGTTTTTGGTCACTGCTGCGCAATGTTTGCCCTGACCAAGGACCTTGTGAGCCGCATGCTCTGCCAGGGAGGAGGGGAGGCCGGGAGGAAGCAGGGACAGGACCCAAACTGACCAAAGAGGTATTCCATACCATAGCA
>NDXB01014494.1:19016-73476 GCA_002631895.1 Agapornis roseicollis
TTTTTTTTTTTTTTTTTTCTTCTCCCTTTCATCAACCCTAGTAATAAAATTATTGATTGAGCATAAGCCGTAAGTCAGTTGAGGGCTAGAGATTTACACTGTCTATATCAGTATAATTGGAATTGAAATCTGCCCTTGGTTCTGTGATGTACCATTTCATCTCTAATTTGAGAAAGAAATAAATTACAGGTAGTAGTGTTTATTGGAGAAGAGATACTTGGAGACAAGGCGCAGTGTGTTTGTGTTGTAACTGAGAAGCATAAACTTATACTATGTCAAATGTCACCTGTCATTCTAGTGCATGTTTGTAGCATATTGAGCTACATCAAATTGCATATTGCCTGAACTTCTGTACAGTAGATTGCTTATTCATGCACAGTTGAAAAAGGGCAGCCTTCCATCTCCAAAGAGTAACAATAGCCAGGAAAAAAATGAATAGTATGATAAATGTGGGTTTTTTTAAACCACTTGAGACTTACTGCTAGTGAATGTTTAACTTTGGTTTTGTTCAGTGTTCAAGATTATTCTCAGTTACTGACGAACCAGATGTGTTTGTGCTTTTATAAATGGACATGCTAACTCTCCTAGGTATGTGTTTGATGGAGTTTTACTTGGTAGCTCAGGAGATGATAAAAAAGGGTGAAGGACATCTACATTTACAAAAGAGCAGAGTTGAAGGCTGCAAGATAGGAGAGTTTGATTTAGACATGCTTGTATTAAAGCCAACCAAAATCCATAGCCTTATTTAGCAAAGAGAACATTCACTTGGGGCAGTAGGCATTAGATACATGAAACATACTTTTGAATTTTGGTCTGTTTGTATGAATGCAATGTTTTTGCGCTTGTATGTCACCCCCACTTAAAGGGTAAGTTGTTCAGCAAGGTGCAAAGAATGATACAGATTGCCTTTATCTCATTTTTGTTTTGGAGAAACTTGATCAGCAGTATGATCCAGGTGATGCTTTGTGGTAAACTGCTTTTATTTTTGTTCCTAACAGTATATCCTTTCGGGCTCTGATGACTTCAATTTGTATATGTGGAGGATTCCTCCAGATCCAGAAGCAGGTAAGTTTTGTTGGTTTGGAATTAGGGGGATGAGAGGCAGGTGTCTGACAAATACTGGTGTGTTTTTTTGAAAAATACCTGGTGTTAGCCTCTGAATTTAGGGTAATTCTGAGGAAAGGTGGATGGAGTGAGTTTACAAATGCCTAATCCAATCTCTGTATAACAGTGGTCGATGCCATTTGAATATTTGATTGTACTGATTATATTTCTTGTCTCATTAATGATCATTTAAGTCTTTTAGATGAACTGATGAAGGGAAAGAGCTGTGGCTGGAGCAGGGAGTGTCTTTCTTCCCTCTTGTCTACCAGCTCTGCTGCTCCTAAGCTCATCAAAGCTAGTTCACAAAGGAACTTAGGATCTGTTGCTAAGAAATTTCATCTCATAATGAAGCTTACAACGTAAAATGGTGCTGGTTTCATAGGTGAACAACCTGTGAAACCTGCCTCTCTTGCCCTCTTTCTCTCCTCTTACACCAAACCCCTCCCACTGATTTCTAATGCAGAGCAGTTATGCTGTTTTGCTTTCTGGGTTGAAGAGCACTATCAGCTGGTGGAAATCACCACTTTTGACTTCCAGCCTTTTCCAGTGCTGGGGCAGACATGCTAAGCAAATAGCACTAGCTCAGCTCTGTGTGAAACTATAGGAGTGTTAAAGAAAAGCACCAATGTGTGTGGGATGTAATAGTAGTGTTATAGATGGCACAGTTGGTCAGTGCCTAATTTGATATTGTTTAGTATTGTGTAGGGTTTGGCAATATGACACTCTAAGCCGCACAATGTTAGCAGATCTTTTCTGTAGAGACAAACTGCTGAGCTTTTTAGAAGGGTGTTGAATCTTGATTGAAAGACTTAAGACTTCAGGAAATGTACTACCAGTTCTGTTTTTAATGGCTCTGACAGTAAAACTGTACATTTTAGAGGTATTAAGTACAATTGAATGCTATCCTGTGGTCTCAGGTGCTTTAGCAATAGTGAGAGCAAATTACAAGCTGTGTTAGAGGTAAAATGAGAATATTTTGTTTCATTTTCAAAGGCTGTTAATCATAGTTGTGTAATCCACAGCTGAGAGGATGACTGGCCTCTGAAAGGTTTGGTTAATGGCAGGGTTTTGAGGAAAATACCATTATAATTTTGGATTACTTATTTAACCAATATTTGATGTTGCAGTCCAGAAGTCCTGAAGATGGATGTGCTATGAATATAACCTTGACTTTTATCTTTGTGTAGGGTCTACAGAGACTTCTCCCTGCTTTCCTTTTGAATTTGTGTGATTCGCTTTTACAGTTGACACTGGTTTACTACTCCTTATGGATTTTCCTCTTAGTTGAAACAAAGTTTACATACATTTAAATCAGTTATTTAAGTTTTTATGTGTGGACTGCAGGGTTATATTTTATGTGTGCCTTGTACTTGTCCTGACTCCATTTGTAAATTATGGATTTGAGATTTTGTGTTTATCTGGCTGTGGGACACTTGAAAACTTCTTCCCTGGGCAGCTGCAGGCAACAAACACTTTATCTGGGACCTTCGCACAAAGAGTGGCAGCTAGAATTACCACAAAACAACATCATATGTGGTTGGGTCAGCTTTCTTGTTTCTGATTCTGGTAGCTTGAGGAAGGGTGTCAGCAGGCTTGCAACATCTCAGTTACAAAATTAGTTACTTTTTGTCAAGTGCCCTCAGTGATTGCTTAATGGGAGCAGAAGGTCCTGTAGTAGGAACCTGGATGTCTTAGGTTCTTGTAATTTGAGCAGTTCTCTTACTGAAATATTTTAGTGAAACTTACCAAGATCTGTTTTAGATAAACCTGAAGATTCAGTGAGTAACTCATTGGCCATCCAAGTCACCTGTGATAAGCTTATTGAAGCTCTTCTTTTCTTCATTCACTTGAAGGGCTGTGCTTGTTTTGGATGTGATGAAACTTACTTTCTTAAATCTCATCCTGTGGCTCAGAATAGTTGTTCAGCTAGAGAGGTTGCTGTGCTTCCTTCTTGGAGAAAGAGTCTTTCTGTAGGGATGTGGAGACCTTGAAAAGCTTATGCTTCAATGAAACACTCCTTGTTCTCATGTTCTTGCTTACAATAGGAGTGTCTTTGAATATGTGACCCAGGGGGGTGGAATGTGGTCTTTCATTTAAGATATTGTACAAACTAGAGAGGATGATGTAATGTCCTGTACTGTTGGTTTGCATTTGAAGTAAAAATATCTGATTTTTACCTTCTGTTTGAATTCAGGCATTATGTTGCTATAAATATTTAAATTATATCAGCTGTTTGTAAATAGCAGATTTTTGCAAGCCTAAAGCTTTTCACAGAGCTGCATCCTTAAAAATAACTCTGAAATAGTTTGCTTAAGTACAGGTGCAGCAAGTACCTAGCTATATAGTGGTAAGTAACATTACTACACAAAAGGTAAGTAAAGTGGAAAGAAACACACCAGCCAGACAATTGCAAACATGTTTCAAGCTGGAGGAATGTGGTTACCTATGTTGGTATTTCTCCAAGGAAATTAAAAAATCTGCTGGGTTTTGGTGGGGATGTTTTGTGATTTGGGTGGTTTTGTTTTGGTTTGGGTTTGTTTTTTTTTTTGTTTGTTTTGGTGGGGTTTTTATTGGTGGTTTGGGGCTTTTTGTTTGTTTTTGATTTTATGTTTTGGGTCCCCCCCCCAAATAATATATTAGAGGTGTCCTCCTAGTAGGTTGTCTTGACTCAGTCCTCCTCATTTGGAAACTCTGCCAGTGTTTTGGTTCAGTCTAGTTATTAAACAGGGTTACTTCAGGGCAGGAAGGTCTATGAAAAAGGGTATTTCCTAGATTGCTTAGGAAGCTATTCTGTTGAAGAGTTTCATTGGCTGCCTCCCTCCACAATCTTAGATTATTCTAAATAGGCCAGGATTTCCTATGCCAGAAGGGTGGTTGCTCTTTTACCACCCTTTGTCTTTTCTTGAAGATGGAATAGTTTGATCATTGTTTCCACTTTCTTCTCCATCCAAGTACTACTCAGTTTTCCACTGTGCTGCAGAAGTAATTACCAGTTGTTTGGTGAATTTGTTAGCTCGTTTCCTCTTTAAAGTGTGTGTATGTATATATATGTATATATACATATAAACACATATATATACATAAAACATATAAACATATACACACACATAAAATGCATATTTTCTTCAGGGGTAGAGTTCCTAGAAAAATTAATACATTAGTTTGGCAGAGGTAGTCCTGAGTTTCCACAGCTTTTACTTGACTCCAAAGCAAGCAAGAAGTGAAAAGAGACATCAGCCCTACATGACTTGCCCAGCAATACTGTTAATATATAAGCACTTCAGGTAGTATTTAAACCTAACTCCTGTAAACAGTCTCTTTGCTGGTAAAGAATCCCTGTTCAGGACAGAACCTGACATGTCTTGTGGGGTAATAGAGGGCTTAGCAGGCCAAATGTTTTGCAAAATGGAATTTACATTCCTCACCCACTACTCTGAATCATCTTTGCAACTCAGAGCTTGTCTCTTGCTTTTGAAATATTGCTCAAAGATGCTATGTGAGGGGTATGATATTTATTTGTGATTGAGAAGACAGTTGGGGATTCTTCAGTTTACGTTAGCAGGCTGTCACCAGACTTCAGAAAAACTTCATGAAATCAGAACAGCAAAGTGCATTTCAGAGTCTCTTTTTAATTCTGGCTTTGACTGTAACTGCTAGCAAGAAAGGACCTGTCATTGTGGTCTAGTTACTAAACTAATTGCACCAATTTTCAGCAGAACTGATGAAATTCTTCTTCCTTTTTTTTTTCTCCTCATTGGTCATTGTAAATGTAGACACCTCTTTAGGCTTGAAGAATTCAGCAACGGATCTTTTCATGACATTTGAACAGGGTTATGTTACTGGAGGCAGCATGTGGTTTAAGTTCTCAAAGTTCCAGACTGATAGGTGAAGATGAATAATAGATGATTAAGTGTTTCTTAATGCCTTTAGGTATTTTTGAGGTTTTTATGTATGGGCAGACATGCGTATATACATACCATTTAGACTGGGGCAGGGGGAAGCCATTTGACTGAACAGGGAGCATTCTCTGGAAGGCTTATATTTCTAAAAAAATTGGGATTTTTCTCTGAGGTATGGTCTTGGGGTCTGGAGTGGTTTACTTTCAGGACTGTAGTTTGTCTTTTCCTTCAGGTCAGTGTTTACCATAGTGTGCTATGAACAGTTGTATGATTATCACAGTGAGTAAGTCATGGGACAATATAAAAGAGGTTCTTGTATTCAGTGGAATTCAGACTGGTTTCCATGCCATGTGAATTGAAATACCAGAATCCTGTGGAAATGTCCCAGCTAGATGGCATCTATCAGAAAACAAGACAGTATTGGGTGCTTTGAAGTGCTGTAGCCACATGAAAGCTGCATTCAGCATCCAGGAGTTTCTCTCACTGCCTTAGGGTATTTAACATCTAATTTAGCACTAGAAAGCTGAAGATAACACTGAGCATTGGGAGTAGCTGGAGAAGACTTAGTCCCCAGCAACTAACCACCTGATTGTACCAAAGCTCTTCTCTCTTACTGAACATGTTTTGCAGCTACCAGTACAAAATAAATGCACAGGCAAGCAATTTTCACACCTCCATTAAAAAGAAAAAATCCTATCAGTTGTGTAATAATTTCACTTATTTATTCCCTTTTTGTTCAGAAAGCATAGCTGTTGGTGGTAATTTCCATGGTTCCAATAACACTGTAAAAATCATTGTGACCTATACAATTAAACACAGCAGAAAAGCAATCTGTTCAGACCAGAAAAGAGGACAAAGAGGAAAGGGTGTGCCAAGATTTATTTCTATAGTAATTTGTCTTACCTTTTATATTGTTGTTCAGCTCTACTGCTGCTAACAGCAGTGGGAAGGTTGGTATAGGTAAGTTGTAGATTAATATGGCAGATACTTAGCAGCAACAAAATAAGGGAGAAAATATACATCCACAAATAGCTATTACCTCTACAGCTTTCTACATATTCTTTTGATGTTTAAACGTGAATTTTTACTTTGGCTTTTGGAACCCCTTCAGAGGTATGAGACCACCACAGAGCTGTTTCCGGGCATAGTCTAGACGAAGTGGGTGGTTGCCTGGAAAGGCAGGTTGCCTGAAGCAAATGCCAGCCAATTGCTCCCCATGCTTTTGCTAAAGCTCCACAAGGCCACACTGATGCTTTGCCTTACCTGGGAGGTGGAAGGTGGGCTTGAAGGTGACAGAGGAAGTGGTCTACAGGTGAGTTGGAGCTCCTTTCTTGTGGGGAGACACTATCTTTTTGCTTTCTCATGTAATAGTAGAAGTACTAGGCTGGGGTCCCCTGGTGCCACCTCCAAACTGTCTCCTTTTAGCATGCCAGGAGGAGAAAAAATGTTGGCCAGCCATTGTTGTTCTTGCCTCATGTATGATGCAACCAAAATCAGTTTTTCCTGTGCTGCTGAGAAGACCTGGAATTGCCCTGACTGCTGCTAGAGCTGGAGTCAGATTCCTCATGTCACTAGAAGGGATGTTGCAGGGCTCTGAGCTCTCAAGCAGAAGTGCTTGTGTTTAAATCTAGTTTATCTGTATATGGGTCTCTGAGGAGCAAAGCATCTGTATTATACAAAACAAATACAGGTGGGTGAGTGACCAAAAAGAGACTTTTTAAGGAGTCTAAACATAATCTACTGCACTGAAAGCAGAGGCCCTATGTGCTGTGCATATTTGCTTGCATTGTGCTGTGCATTTGCTTTCCAAAATATGGTACCTCTCTTCCACTAGTGCATCATGACCTCATAGAATTCAAATGCAGGGCAATTGTCTACGGTCTGAATATGCCTTGGATTATTATTAATGAAAACCAAATTAATTTTAAATGAACTTTCTACTGTAGTGCCAAGTACTACATTGGAATGGTATGCCATGGCACACTGGCAGCTGGTTCTTCTCAGGAGTTTTCAGCACTTGGAGTAATTCACAAGGCTTGTGTGAAGTTATGCTTCAGTCTGTTGAACATCTTTCTACCTTATACGAACAACCAGTGAGACTGCTTCTTTTTCAGTGTCCTAGTTAGAAAGGACTTCTTCTCAGTGAGGTCATTTAATTCCTCTGTTACAGAGCCAGTAGAGGATTGTTCCTTATCCCAGCAGGTTCTCCAGTGCTTTGACAGTTTTTTAAATGTTTGGAATAACGCTGCTTCCATTAGTTTGGAGACTGTTCTACATTCTCACAGGATTTTGTCTCTGGGGCTCTTTTCCTAATAATATATCACCTCCCTTTTTACCTTATCCTTGAAATAATCCATTCTTCTGGGGTTTTCTATACACTACTACATGTTGTGGAGCTTGGGCATGGAAGCCAGATTGCTGTCCAAGTATCTCACTCTCCTTCAGTATGATTTACGAGTGTTTTTTAAAATGTATTGGTATGTACCATCCAGAATGTTCTCAATATGTGAAATGTCAAGTCATTTGCATAAATATTTACAAAACCATATAATTAACAGTGGTTTCATTAGCATAATATTTAAAACATAAAGTAATAAAGGCAACTGAGAAGTAATCACTTTGACAACTTAGTGGCCATCTACTTTTGCTTCAAAGCATTGTATTATTTCTTCCTTCTGTCTGTGTTGGAGCCTGTAGATAGACCTCGTGTTGCCATGGTATTCCTGTCAAACACGTGTAGGGGAGGTCTGTTTAAAAATGTACACTTCAGATTTAGGCTTTTATAAGTTATTTCTTCCATCTGGTCAGATATCGGAGTACAATTTTATTTAAAGAATTTTTTGAGACTTTGTATTGCCCTCTTTGGAGCACTTATTTGCAGGGTGTAGAGGAAGAAGGATTTTCTTGACATGTCACTGTGTATCGAGTAAAAGCAGACCAAAAATACTCTGATCAGCACAGCTAGGACACTAAACCACTACTCAGAACTGCCTCAGAGCACAGCAATTTTTGGTATGTATTGCAAAACCAGCTAGTATGTCTCCATTCCTTTGTTCCAGTAGTTAAGAGGTTAGACAGACAAAACCCTTCTAAAATCAGCGTAATAAGCCACTGAAAACTTTTAAGACTTTTTAAATATATATATATTATTAATAACATATATGTAAGCTAATGGCTTCTGTATAAACACTGCTTATACACATGGTAACTGTGTTAAGAATATAAAAGCTGCCAAGTAAAACAGTGTTACAGGACCTGTGCATGCCGCTAAATTCAAAGGCAAACAAGCAACACCCCCTCCCCATTCCCTAAATAAACCCTCCCAAACCTCAAAAGCAAAATTTAAGTGTTGTTGGGATAGCAGAAACAATACAAATAAAAATACTAGTTTAAGGGAAGACAGCAAAAAGAAATAGAAATTATTGCATGCTGAAAAAGGAAGATGGCTTCAGGAATTTGAGCAGTTTATGGCCAACTTTCATTTAATGGACAGATGCACTCCTTTTTTTTTTTGCCAGCAGATGTGAGGGAACTTACACTCTGAGATGGCTAGAAGCTCTATGGCTGCAACTAAGCCTCTGCTGAGAGACAGGGGGATTCCAGACAAGTCTGGACACATATGTCTGCCACAGAGATACTCGTGTAATACAGTACCGACTTCGCTGGGCTGCTATAAAATGAAGGGGACCACTGTCAGGGTAATGATGCAGAAGGGTCTCTGTTAAGCACTTATTTAGAGACATGGCTTAAGATTACAGGAGTTGGTAGACTAAAATTGAATCAGGCAAGGGGTTGTCCAAAAATGAGGTTCTGGGGCAGTCTATTATATTTGACACAAAGATTATCAGAGTACTGCTGGAGTCAATACTCTTTGGCTTAAATGATTAAAACTTTCCATACTACTAGAAAAAGCTGACTGCTAAGATTTGTAATTTCAGTAATCTGCTTCTCTGAGACTTTTCTGTATTTGGGCAGCTAGATGTTTTAAGGGGCTTTGTTAGGGAGGTTCAGCTTCACTCTAAGAGATGAAGTATGCTGTACTACTGTGCTGCCTCTGATTTTATTGTTAACAGCTTAAAAGGAATTTAGGGAACTTCAGTATTAAAGCAGAAAGTTTTGGAGTTCCTTTATAGAATCAGAACAGTTAGGGTTGGAAGGGACCTTAAAGATCATTGAGTCCAACACCCCTGTGAAGTGCAGGGACACCTTCCACTAGACGAGGTTGCTCAAAGGGCCATCCAGCCTGGCCTTGAGCACTGTCAGGGATGAGGCATCAACAGCTTCTCTGTGCAACCCATTCCAGTGTCTTACCACTGTTTGTCATATCCAATATAAATCTGATATTTCAGCTTAAAACTACTGAGCCCTTCTCCTCTCACTACATGCCTTAGTAAAAGTCTTTCTGTGTATTTCTTATCATTTTCCTCTTTATTGCTGTAATAAGGTCTTCCCAGAGCCCTGTCTTCTCCAGGCTGAATAACCTCAACTCTCTCAGCCTTTCCATGTAGGAGAGATGTTCCAGCCCTCTCATCATTTTTATTGTGGCCCTCGTCTGGACCCTCTCCAATGGGTCCATGTCTTTCCTATCCTGGGGACTCCAAAGCTGAATGCAGTACTGCAGGTGGGGTCTCACCAGAGCAGAGTAGACAGGCAGAATCACTCCCCTTGACCTGCTGGCCAGCCTAATTTGGATACAGCCCGGGATTTGATTGGCTTTCTGGCTTCAGACTCTGGCTGAATTTGACTACAGCCTAGGGCCAGCTGCATTCTAGACATGGCATGCTGTGCACGTTTTATCCAGTGCTCTTAGTGTATTGATAAATGCTTAAAGTTTAATGCCAGAAGACAGTTCTGGTATTAAATAACTGTTTTCATTGTTTTACTAGGAAAATAACCATGGGTTCATTCACCCTGCTAACAGTACCACAAGAAGTCAATGACTGACTTGGAAATGCAGCCCAAGATATTGGTGCCCTAAATTTGTATTTCGTTTTCCTTATAATTGTTTTTTTGCTCAGTGTCTAATTTCTGCCTCTTTTGTGTCTTGTACATAGGGCATATTTCTTGTTTTGTACTGGCAGCTAGAGTCCATGGATAGCTGAAACTTGGTTTAGGCATAACTTACAGACTTGGAAACATTCTCTAAGCAAATTGTCTTGTCATTCCTGAGGCCCTCTTTCCTGGAGCATTTGTCTGCTAGGTCAGGATAAATGTGTTGAGAACTGGCCTTGATGTAACTGTCTACCGCTGACTTGGTAGATGCAATCAGATTGACAGCTGTGATTTGGCTGGAAGGAATGCTGTGGGAGTAAGGCAACATGCCATCAGCCATAAATGTGGTCATGTATGTCTAGCAGGGTGAGCAGAATGAAAGGACGTGAAGAGTTTCATAAAATGGAAATCAAAATAGCCCAATTGACGTTTAATGATGTTGCTTTCCAGTCAGTTACTTCTTGATCTCAGCTACTTCTTAGTCAAGTTTGCTTATACTGATGAAATCTTGCTCCAATGGTTGAACTTATCTCTGAACCTTTACAGAAAATACAAGTCTACCCAAGTAAGAGAGCTGTTCCTGGTAGCTTAGACGCAGTGCAGCTTTGATGCACATATTTAGAAGTTAACTGGAGTGATAGTCTTCAAGTTTTCTTAATTTTAAATGAGACTTCATTCTGTATACTAAGTCTTCAAAGTGGCCGTGTGTTTTGGTCTTTGGAGTTCTTCGCCATCTCTTTTCCCTTCTTCAGGCATGTTATCTTTCTGTCCTAAAGTGCCATGGAAGTGCAGTTTGGTCTGCAAAAATTGATTTGTGCAAACAGAACACTTTCCAGAAGCAGTAAGAATATCTGTCTGAGGCTTTTTAGGAGCTAGATGACTGACTTCTCATTTCTAAATCTTTATCGTGGCTTGTACACCACACTACGCTTCAGTGTGATCTTCAGAGTGTACCTCTAATGAGTGGAAGGGATAGAGTGCTTTTTTTTTTTTTAAGAGGTATGGGGCTGAGCACATGCTCACTAGTTGTGTAGAGAGCATAAAGTTTACTTGTTTAGTGTTAAGGTAACTGTAAGTATCATGGAAGCTAATGAAATTATTTTAACTTTCTGTAAGGTGTGCTTATGACCTTTGAAGTTGTAAATAGAAAGATTGTTTTCTCTGAAGTGGTTTTCAGGTTTTTTACTTCCCCTCTCTTAAAAGTTTTGTGTTCTTTCACCAAAGATGTTACTTGTAACATCTTGAGTGACACTTGTTCATTCAAATGCACAGGTGTGCTTTCTAGTGGTTTTAGTAGTTAATCTATGAGTATAAAAAAATCACTGTGGGAGTTTCTTGCTTTGGTGAGACCTAGTGAGAGTCAGTGACCAAGCAGAAGAGTTGTCTGGCTTGTTTTGGGTTTTACCATTAATACAAAAGCATTCCACTTCAGCTAATTCCCTGCCTTGTGAATGATATAACCCTCTGGTCAGATGTGTTGTTTCATGTCCCTCTTTAAGCTTGATTCACAGAAATAAGAGTTGTTGTAGATCCTAGTCTAGGGAATGCTATGCTAAATCCAGCTGTAATGTAGCGACTCCTGTTAGCAGCCTTGAAGATTGCCTACTTTAGATACTTACCTGCCAGACCAGAGTCAACTGTGACAGTAATGAATTGGTGATTAAAAAACAAACCAAAACAAAAAAGAAGAAAAACCAAAACAAGAAAAGAGTATAGCTATTTAAAAAAGTCAAGCTCTTTATTTGTCTCTGCCTCAAATTTACAAATCAAGTAGTGTCATGCCTTAGGCACTATGGTTTCACTGGTGATTTCATTAAGTATGTATGTTGTTCTTATTCACATACTTGTCATATTAGGTCAAAAACCTTAATTATTTGTTTAGATAGTTGAACCAAAGCTAGCCTCCAAGCCCTAATTTGCAGGAAGGATGCTTTTCATAGAGGCATTGCTCATAAAATTGGAATTTCAGAGCCAGCCCGGTCCTTAAAGTATTGCTAAATAAAGCTGGAGTGCATTGTCAAATATAGCATGGCTTTAAATGATTGTGAAGGAAAGCAATATGAAGATTTAATTATTCGTTCCAATGTGTGCTTGTTTTTCCCCTAGGTGGCATTGGCAGGGTCGTCAATGGTGCTTTTATGGTATTGAAAGGTCATCGGTCGATTGTAAACCAAGTCCGGTTTAATCCTCACACTTACATGATCTGTTCTTCTGGTGTTGAAAAGATTATAAAGGTAAGATAAATTATGAGAAAATGTTTTCTTTTAGTATTTCAGGAGGAAATGCTTTGTTTTGCTCATCATCGTTCTTTTCCACATCCATCCTGCCTTCTCATCCTTTTGTCAAGTCTCACTTGCTGGCTAAACTGATAAAAATTTTTAACTGAGCATTTCAACACCAAACTCCATTTTAGTTTTAAAAGTTCTATAGATAAGGGTTACCATTAGAATTTCCTGGATTTGGAATTTGAAAAAGGAACTATTTTTGTAATGTTTCATTCTGTACATAACTGGAGTATCATGTGAGCAGTCCTCCTCAAGGGAGTTTGGTCACAGCTGTAACATGATCTCCTAAAACTTCTGGTACTTTGAGATGAAATTTAATAAAAATCTCTCCAAAGAGTATTGTTGAGCCCTAGCCTAGCCTGACCTAGCTGCATTTAGCCTAATACTGCCTCAGGAGCCTTTCTAAAATTTTTATACACACTTCAATTCAACATACTTTTCTGTGGCTTCCAGAGGAAACAGGACTCTTAATACCTTCCATAATGCCTCATTTGTGAATCCTTTGACAATGTACTATATTTTTAGAAAGCGTGTGCTTTCTTAGGTGGAAGGTAAAGATATAACAAATGTGGCTAGGTTCTGAAACTTTCTTTCCTTAAAGAGAGACAGCCATTATTGTGGAAGCAAGGCAAAAACTTTGTTGTCATTTCTCATCACAAAGGTTGAGGATGGGGAGGGAGAGGATTATACTACTCTAATGTGCTTTGTATTCTGCTGCCATAGAAATTTTGCTGTAATTTATATCTATCAAAAAGTTGAAAGAAACCAGAACCATTTAATTTTTAAGTAGGGTAATGAGAACAGATGCTGCGTCTATTTGTTGAATTACTTCATAAAAATCTTACCTGCATGTGGCTATAAATAAGGTCATTTGAGTATTAGTAAATGCTTCAGTTAACTACAAGTTGACTAAATTAACTGGTTCTGCAAAGAACTTTTTACTAGTCTGCAACTTACAGTCTAGCATTGGCCTAAAACTCTTTTACCATGTCCCAGTGATGTGCTGAATCGCCTGCATTACAGCTGCTATCAGCATTTGGGTTCTGACTGTAGTTCAGCTTTCCTTCTCTTCTATCTTCCACTGGTCCTTTAGTTTACTTTTCTGCTTGCTTTTCATCTGTGTCCCTCTTGACAGTTTTGAACAAAAGTGCACTGAGCAGTGTTAGCAGCTCTCTGATTTTTCTATTTCCAAGTAGTCAAACTGACACTGTTTAACAACAGTTTTGACAGTGGCTATTTTTTTTTGCTTTGAGAACTTGATTCATGCAGCCTGAATTCTCCCTTTTGGATTTTAGATCTGCTGACCTCTTACCCTAAGAATCCGTCCTGCATGAGTGTGCTTAGACTGTTGGATTAGCATTGGTGTAAACATCCCCTGTGTTGCTTTTGTGTACTTCTCCTCGGATTTTGGTGGGGGTTTTTTGCCTAGTGATTAAAAGGTTAGTTCGATTAAGGCTTCAGTCACAGGTTGTGTAACCCTTTCAAAGACACCTCTGCTTGAGTGCTTCCTCACAAGAGAATTCCTGTTGTGTCACAGTATGTGCAATGGAACTTGTGTAGCTGCTTTGAAGGAACTGAATTCCCCAAACATTGCAAGCTAGAAATAAATTAAGGGAAAGGTGTGTAATGTATTAAATTTGTTAGCAAGCCAGAACATCCTACCCTTTTGTGTTGTATGTCATTTTGCCTCAGCTTTTAATGTGCTTTCTTTTGGATCAGGTTGTTTTAAGGCTCATACCTTGTCTGATCTTCATGACTTTGCTCTTTAAAGGTATAGTCTGAGTGAACAGTGGTTTGTGGGTGACCATACAATAGTGATTTCTTCTTCATTCCATCTACTCCTATAAATGAGCTGGGGACTAGTAACTGCCACCAGCAGAAGGGCAAAACAGGAAACACAACATCAGCCATTCTTAGGGGCTGTTGAACACATTAAAACCAGCTGGGAACACAAGTCATTCCTTTGCATAGCTATCTTTCTTTCCCCCATACCTAATGCTTGATAGGCTTGCTTGGAGAAGTGGACATGACAAGAGGAAGAGGCATAAATAAAAAAATATACTTAGGCTCTTTTATGATTTTCTGGTTTTGTTGAGTTTTGTTTGTTTTAATTAGTTCCTTAAGCAGTGGCCTTCCTTTTGCTGTCCTTCAAGTATCTCCAAAAAATCTTTCTGGAATTAAATCACCAAAGATAATTTTACTGTGGCTGGCTGGTATATTCCATTCCTTCAATCATAGAAACTCTGTGATGAATTAAAAATGTGGATGCTAGTAGCTGTTTGTCTGAGCCTTAAATTTTTAGACTAGCTGGCCTAAATTTAGTACTTCCAGAAGTGAAGAACTGATAGCACCAGCATCAAGGCATGATACAGACAAGCCATTCAGTATTTCCACGTGCTTCTGCCAACACACTTGCTATTTTAATGCTGATTGCAAATGAGATACAAATTCATCTTAGGCCTAGCCCTGCTGAAATGAGTAGTGTTCACAAAAATGATTTTGACCTTTGTGGTTATGATTTTTTTTTTTTTTGCTTTAGTTTTATTTTGTTGTGAAGAACCTGCAGGAATGTAATTCAGTAACTCAGTGGTTTAGGGTTTGATTTCTGCTAGGACTAAGAATGCAGTGGAGAAGATGAGGGTGTGCACGTGAATATTCAAGTGAGGAGGTTTCAGAAACCTAAAGTAAGGCTCAACAAGCTCGTTAATAAAGGATACTGGAAGCCTTGGCTCCAGATAGTGTGTACTGGACACACCAACCCACATGAATTGCTCATTGCCCTGCATTTCAGAAACCTGAACCTCAGTAAAATAGAAGAGTGCAGCTGTGAACTGAAATTATTATTTGCAGTAAGCATTCACCATGAAGGCTAAAGCGATGTAAAACAGAAAAATAGCACTTTCCCCTCAGTTAACTATGTTAGACATTGGGATGCGTTGGCAGGAAAACTAATTGCAGAAGAAATAAATGAGGCATTCCCTCTGATGTGTGCGGCTTAGAGGAGGACCATGGAGAATTATGGAGTTAGAGGAAAGTTCCAGAAAAGATAAAATAGGGAAAAGTGCATAGGAATTTTCAGAAAGAAATAATGATCTTAATTGGAAATGGAATACTGTGTATCTAGGCACCACTGTTGAAGGTCCCATTTGTTTAAAAACCATCATTGTATCAAAGACAGCAAAGTCTATTTGCCAGTGTTGCTATGGTGACAGATTAATGTCATTGTGGCTAGCTGCCTCTTCTGAATCAGATCATCTAATATAGCTGGGTTTAATTATTCTCATGCTACAGGCATAACTACTTTTTTGTTTTAAATTCTGGGGGGTTGCTGCCATGGAATACAAGCAATTTGAAGACGCTCTTTGAAACATCTCTCCTGAAGCAGCGAACCAGTTTTGTACTCTTCTGGTTTTGTTCCTACTTTTACATCCTTACTCAGGGCATCAGTGAGTGATACCCAGCTCCTTAATCCTCTGACAGAGAAACAAGTTCTTGATAGATTGTTGCTTCAGTGGGATGATTTGCAAACTTATTTTCTGCAATTTGCTTGCATTCTTCCCCAACATGGTGTTAGAGGATGATAAAAAGGCCAAGTCATTCCATTTACAAAGAAGCGCCTTTCAGATGCCATAGAGTGTGCTGGACCAGTTGCTGCCAGTTTAAAGGCAAGGACAGGTTTTTAGTCTGATTTCTTTCTGCCAGGCCCTTGTACTCCTTCAGAGCAAAATGTCTAAGAAGTAGGAATATCAGTCTCCAGAGACATCTGATACTGTACAAACTGATTCATCCTGAGTTCCCTTGATTTCTCTTTATTATTTACTCCTTCCCTGTGAAAAACCTGTCTTGGAAGGGAGAAGCCTCACTATGGACTCTTTGTAGCTATCTTTAAAATATAAAACATTGCTGTATTTTCTCTGATGCTTGCAGAGTGAGGAGAAAGATCTGGTAGACTAGTAAGCACATGGAATTTCTCTGTGCATACTTTATACCTTTTTAGATGATTCTCCATTGAAAAACAGTCCATTCTCAGAGGGACTTAAGGGCAGACTACCTCTCTTCCGTTTATATTGGTTCATACAGAATCTAAGAGTTTTGTAATTCTCTTGCTTAAAATGAAAGTAGTTTTAAAAACTAATGAATCGATCTGATACTCCTAAGACTCTTTGAGAAAGCAACATGCTAGCCTGCTTGTCCAGGCATGCAGTATGAAGCATTTACAAGAAAGTATATGCTGCTTAAATGCAGAAAGATCTGAACCACTTGTTGACCTGCTCAGTAGTGGAACAAAGAGGAGAAAAGAGCTGACATTTTGAGAGAAGGCACTGAACATTTGCTAGTAAAATTGGCAAGAAGGCTGCAGTGCAGAATAGTCTGTTGGGCAAATAGAGTTCTTGTTTTTTTCATTTAAAAGTGTGGTATATTCCCAGATCAACAGTCTCTCTCATGCATCCACTGAGAGAGGACTCTTTCCTACGTTGTCTTTAGGAAGTAGAGCATGGGAAATAATTAGAGTATGAGAAGAGATTCTCTCTGTTCTCTTGAATAATTCCAAAAGGTTAAGTATGGTTGATGAAACTATACATAGTGGGCTTATGTTGGGTTTCGTTATCTTTATCTAAACTTGGTGCTTGTCCCTTGAGCTATGTGTCTAGTAAGTGCAGTATTTAAACCAAGCAACAGAGACTGTCTGGTTTCAAGTATTAGATTAATGAACTGTACCAGAAGAAAATTTGCATAAGTATTGCAAATAAAAACAGCAATTAAGTGCAAATAGCCAATACGCCATGCCATTGAAGCATGCTCCCAGGAACAGATTAATGTACTGTAATGCAGTGTAAAATACCTTCGCCTTTGCTCTGAAAGGCAGCTTGATGGTTGCCATACAGATAAAAGGTATATGTGCAGCCCACTTTAATTTTGGAATAGTGTCTCTTTTATCTACATAGCCAGATCATACACAGAAGCTCTGTTAACTGTAAATTACAGAGAATGCAAAATAAAGGCATTCAAATTTGGGAGAATTCCAGAATAAAGGTTACCTGTACATCTTAAATTTGGCTGTACTGAACATGTAGCTGCAAGAGTTTATTACATTTTACTTCCGATATTAAGGTGTAAGATCTTACTGTACATTGCTGAAAATGTCTGTGAATACAGAATTACTGGCATTCTCTTGGGTTCTTTTTATAGTGCTTGTCATGGTAGTATCAGATTATGCTGCATGTGTTAACTATGCATCTGTGAAATGAGTGCTGATTATGCCATTTACACAGGCAAAACACTTTTTGTTAGTGGTTTTGTCTACTTGGAACAAAATTTGAGTAATTTATGTTGGGAAAAGAGTTAGATGTTTTTGCCAAAGTCTATCCAAAAGGGCCAACCTGGTATAGACAGCTGGCATAGAGTTTTTTTTTCCCTGAGCTTGTTAGCATGGTAAAACCAAAGCATGATTGAAATCATATACTTTATAAGCAGAACACTAGGGAACTATGGTGAATAAGCTACATATTAGCTCTGCTTACATTAGGTGTTGTGCATCATGTTAACCACCAAATAAAGAATAACATAATAGTGGTTGTCCAATGAATGCCTTAATCTTATTGCCCCTGAATCTGCGTGTAAAACTGAGAAGGGTAAGTAGATCCAACTGCTATATTTGCTGTGGATTACCAGTTTCTTTGTGATATTGGTATATCTTCTTTGGGCTTTTTTAATTTCCTTTTCCCTCCCACGCCATTAAAAAGAAGGGAAGGCTAGATGGACAGCACAGTCAAGGCTGTTGCTATTGGTGAAATTGTTACACCTTGTAATGTTACTAAACTCTCTCTGCTTCAAAAGTAGCTTTGAGTAAAGGTCTTCTCCTTCACCTAAAATTGCTCTGTATCTTGACAGCAAGTTGGGTGCTTGCTTTCCTTCACAACTGTTCCCTAAAGGAAGTACTGCAGCACTGCTCCTCACCTCCGTACATTCAGCTCCCTGTGGGCTGATCAGGTGTGACTGATAATGAAGCTGGATGAAATGTTACTCTACATCACTGGCACAAGCAACTCTAGTTTCCCGGGAAACAAGTGCCTTCATTAGTGCCAAGACTGTATTGCAGGCAACAAACTATTCTTACTGTTAGTGAGTAAGCATGTCCTATTATATAAAAATAGAGCCTTGCAATTTTAGAGAAATTGCTACACAATGAGAGATTGATGGATAATCTGCCTTGTGAGCTTTTAAATTCTGGATGTGTGAAGTAGATTCAGGAAAAATACATTTGTAAAAGAGGAATATAAATCCCCACATCTCTGGAATACTTTTAAGTGTTGGTCTGAGGGGTTAAAAATAATAATAAAAACAATCTGCAACTTGAAGTTGTTTTGGGTATTTGTGCTACTGTTCTATTTCAGGTGCTTATAATAGTTTATGAACTCAACATCACATGATTTTGCTTCTTTCTGTTACAGATCTGGAGCCCTTACAAGCAGCCTGATTGCACAGGGGATCTGGATGGTAGAATTGAGGATGATTCACGTTGCCTCTACACTCATGAAGAGTATATCAGTCTTGTGTTGAACAGCGGTAGTGGTTTGTCCCATGATTATGCCAACCAATCAGTCCAGGAAGATCCACGGATGATGGCCTTTTTTGACTCCCTGGTGCGCCGGGAGATAGAGGGCTGGAGCTCTGACTCAGACAGCGACCTCAGTGAGAGCACAATCCTGCAGCTCCATGCAGGAGTAAGTGAACGCTCTGCTTACAGTGAGTCGGAGTCCTCCGCCTCTTTGCATCACTCCCCACCACATGTGGCTGAAGAATCTGATGAAACTGCTTATAACTTAAGGGCCTTAAGATCAACTGCATCCCCCTCAGCCAGAGAAGACGTGGCTTCCCGTCAGCAGAGGCTCTCTGCACTAAGAAAGTATCAGGATAAACGTCTCCTTGCCCTTTCCAATGAGTCTGACTCTGATGACAACACCTGTGAGGCAGAACTAGATACAGACCTTTTCCCACGGCCACGGTCCCCGAGTCCTGAGGAGAATGAATCCAGCAGTTCCAGCAGCAGCAGCAGCAGTACAGAAGAGGAAGAGGAACTGAATGAACGACGCACATCTATGAGGCAACGTAATGCACTGAGGCGCCGACAGAAGGTGCAAAAGGAGGAAAGGACTAGCACTAACACAGAGAATATGACCCCCTGTATAGGTGAGGACATCTATGATTACCCCCAGATCAAAGTGGATGATCTTTCCTCTTCTCCAGCTTCTTCACCAGAAAGGAGTTCAGCCAACAAAGAAGTTCTCAAAGAAAGGACATCACCTTGTTCAGACAGCGAGTCAGTGGAGAGAAAAATTTATAAAGCTTACAAATGGCTTCATTATTCTTATATATCATATTCAGCTAATAAAGATGGTGAATCCTCCAGAGGAGATGGAGAGAATGATGAGGGGAAACCAGGAACTAGTGGAAGGCACAGTGCAGCACACTTGCTAAATAAGGAAGATGCTAGGAGCTTGAGTTCAGTAGTTCCTCAGGGTTCCGCAGCTCTTTCTACTGGAAGCCACAACAGAGAAACTTTAAAAGAATGTGGCTTAGTAGAAAACTCCAGTAATGGTCAAGCTCATGAATGTGACAATCAGCGATGGATGGAGGGTCAAGAAAACACATCTGAAGACACAAACAGTGGAGGTATAGAGCATCCTTTTGAGACTAAAAAGCTCAATGGAAAAGCTAACTGTAAAGGGCTAAACAGTTGTACTGAAGAAATTCAGACTGCAGGACTTGTGGAACAGAAAAATAGTCAGAACTGTCAACCAGCATCAAGCCATCACTCGCTGGTCCCTCCGTTCTCTGCTGTTGCCATCTGTAGTATGTCAGGTCACTGCCCCAGAAACCAGACTGATGACCATGAGGAGAGGAGCCTCGACACCTCCTGTGTTAACCACAGTAATGGCCACTTACATCTTCACCCTTCATGTTTCAGCAATGGACAGAGTTTTGGAGAGCAGGAGACTGTGACGCAAGGACTACAGGTGCACTCAAATGCTGATAATGGCAACCTTGTACAAGTGGGTGGGACCTTGCTCAAAGACTGCTGCCTGTCTGAAATGGACTCCAACAGCTACAGTGTGAGCACAAGAGAGGATACTGCTGACTTGCATCCTGCAGGCAGTGAGAACACTGAATCTCTTGGAGGACTGAAAAGACACAGAGCAGAGTTGGAAGATGCAGATTCAGAAAGTTCATCCTTAGAAAAGAAGTTAAAAACATGATAAATGCAAATGTCTGTCGTTGTGTGCACTCTCAAAAAAAAAAAGGAAAAAGAAAGTATTAAAGGCACATAGAGCTTGGGTCTGAAACATTGCGTTTGATTCTCCATTCCATTCTTCAGTGGGTCTGTTTTAGATTGCCAGTGGTTCATGCTGTATAAAATTCCAACTTACTCCTTAATGAGACTGAGTCTAGTGTACCCGTACAAGGTTCTGTTTAAAGTAAATCCTTATTAAGACGGTTGACTGACTTATTCTTGTGTGAACATGTGTCGTTTGTTCAGCCAGCCAACCAGGATGACTGCTTTAAGGTTTAAGTGTTCTTCTAAGAAGGAATTTTTCTTTAAGCACTGACACTTATTTCACATTTCAGGCTCAGGAGTGATTGAATTAAATCACACTGGTGGTCGCTTGGGGTGTATTTCTCACTGGGGTAAACAGGGAGGAAACTTTTATGGGCCCTTTATTCTGCATCAGAAACTAAAGAAATGCAGCCATTAGAGACGATCTTTTCAAAACTGACTGGTTTCTTTAGAGATGATACTTCATGAAGTGCTTGCTTCTGATACAGCTTGGTGACATTATTTCTATGCCAACAGAAAAGCTGTAGGAAATAAGCCTCTTTCCAAAAATCACCTTTAGACTGTTCCCACGGTGACATTCAATTTTGTAGGTTTTTTGGTTTTTTTTTTAAGGAAAAGAGCTGAGTAACACAGTGCCGCCATGATGTCTAAATGTGATTGTTTGATGAGAGGAAGGTATGCTGTAGGCCTCACTCTAACCATGGGCTATTAAAAATCAGGCATTGAAACATGCCTTTCTGTGAACTTGAATACATCATTATTATTATCAGGAATATGGCTCTGAGTGTTGGGATCTTGCCTGTGCCTTCCCCTGTGTGCTTACTTTGGGGAGACAGTAGGCCAAATTGAAAATAGAGGAACGATGGATAATGTAACTGTGTGTTAACAGCAGCATTTGGTAAAGTCTGAAAATCGCTTTTCTAACAGTTTTCTTAGCCAAAGCTCAAAAGCCTGGCATTGGAGACCAGGATTGCTTTTACCCCACTCTACTGCAAGTACTTAAAAATGCAGATGGGTAGGTAGATGGATTCAATAGAGTTGTGTGTGTAAGGGAGAGCTTCAGAAAAACATCCACATGTGTGAGGACACCAGGACTTTCAAGTCTGGCAGTTGGAACCTGAGCAAGCGTGCAGCTCAGTTGGAACCTGAGCAAGCATGTAGCACTCGCTGCCAGCTACCATAAACTGACATACTCTTCAGGTGGACAGAGTCCTTTCTGGCCTGGGCCCTGTTTTTAATGGAGTATCTAGTGAGCCCTCAGTTCTGGTACGCTGAAAGTGGTAGAATTACACTTGCTTCCCTAGCAACAAGGTAAGAGGAATCTGTGCAAAGAGAAAAGAAGCCACCTACAAAGGACACAAAACCTGTGTGTGCCTTGCAGTGCTGATGAGGCTTCTTTTGACCCTAGTGATTATCACAGGCTTTCAAACCCAGTGCTGAGAAAGGGCTAGATTGTTTTAAGGAACAGAAGATTCTTGCTTTCTGTATGACTCTAGCGGTACACTGCTGTACAGCATTGATCTCAGAACAATAATTTCATGTGCACATCTACCTGGTACCTGGGAAAGAAAGAAGATGCTCTGTTAAGACATGATGAAAGTAAAGGGGGGCTTCAGAAGGGATGCTGGGAGGGAAAGGCGTGGAAAGGAGAATGAAGAACATAAGCTCAAAAATTTCCTTATAGCTGCTGTGTGCCATAAGCTCTTTGCCCATGCCTGGTTAGCTTTGCTATGTGAGAACTTGGAGTAAGCACATGACAGAGTATTTAAGAAGCAAATAAGATGGCTAAAAGGGAAAGGGATGTTTTCAAACACAGGTGAAAGTGGCAGTAACAACAAGCTGATACATTGTTACCTTATTGAGAAAATTGTTACGTACTGGTTTTATTTTAGATCGCTGCAATCAAGATCACTATGGAAGTGTTCTCCGTGCTTGTATAAACACCTTATTGTAAATGCTCATTTAGCCAAAATCTTGAGGTTGCCAAGTCAAAATCTTTTTATTATCACTATTTTTTGTTAAAAGTTCTTTACATTGTGAAATATTCCCAGCTGTCACTTCTGCTCTGCTCTGAAGAATGCCCAGATTGCCGGTGAATGGCCATCTCCGCTCTCCTGTGACACAGGCATCTTTTCTCAGTCTTTCCTCAAGTGCCTTGTGCTCTCACTTTCTGGTTCTTCTGTTTATTTCCAAAAGCAGAATAAAAGCTCCCAGGTTTGGTGTTAATGCTCCTCTGCAGGCTCTGGGCATAAAGGTTTGCTATGGTTTTCCCAGTGACAGCCTCCCATGCTGCCTACATGCTTGTTATGTCAAGCAGGAAGGTGGGTTGTGATCTTAACCTTTCATTCACAGGAAATTTCAGTGCACACAAGAACTGTAGCTTCCAAATCAGTGGGTTCACCTTTTCACATAAGTAAGTAACTCTTAGCAGCAGCAGGAAGCTGCATTACCTGGTAAAGACAAAAAAAAGGGCAAGCAAGCAGCAGCATGTCTGCTGCAGGTAGACAGCTGTGAGAAGAGCCGTGCTGTGTAGACTGCTCTGCTTCACTGTTGATCCTGTACATTCTAACAAAAGAAATTTTGTTAGCTGTGCTGTGTGCTGGCAGCTTCCTTGGCTGCCAGATCTGAGTGTTGCTGTATGCTTGGGATTGTCACCTCTTGTTTCAGGGAAAGACTTTCTGTGGAAAGTCTTACATGTTTATCTGACGAGATTTCACCTTTCCTAATAATCTGTACCATGTACTTAGAAATGAAAAGGTTGTGTAAATACTCAACTACCTTGTTCATTATCCATTGTTTACATAATGCAGCTTGTTACAGCAGGAAATTTGCTAGGCCAGGTTGTACAGTTCATCTCCAGAAAACCTCATCAGTGGGAAAGGAAAACTCTGCCTTAATATGTCGTCCTGACACTTTGGACAGTGAAAGATTAATCTTCAAAGAGACTATTTTTTATATTCATGCAGGCTCACAAGCTGTGTATTTGCTTATTTCATCTGTCTCTGTTTAAAGCATTAATGTCAAACCAGCCTGAGTTTGCGAGATGGTCAAAGCTGACTCTTCACTGAAGCAGGGCAGCATGAGGCTTTTCTGAGCTGGGGTATTAACTGCTTTCAAAGATGCACAAGGACATGAGATTTATCAACCAAGGTTCTACTGTTTTCCTTCCAGCTTTCAAGTGGTCCTCTTGCCAAAGCTGGTGAGTCTTCTCCAAGGTGAGTGGCTCAATGGCGATCATGCTTTGCTGTTGAAGAGCAGCTTGCTTTGCAGGCAAAGCACACGCAGAAGGATTGAACTGCCTTGAGAAGGAAAGAGCACAGGGCTTTGACTTTGGACATACCAGTTGATTGACAGAAATGCAGCCTGTCTCAGCTGGTGTAGTACTTAGGAAGGACAACTTATTTCAGAACCTTCTCTTCAAAAGTGGATTGCAGTGGATTTTTTCCTCCGTAAGTTTCATAGTAGAATAAGTGATTGAAACCTGTTTCTAATCTCTGTTTGAAGCCACATCACTTGGTAGATAGAAAATTACTTCCTCAAATGTTTAAAGATTTGTTCAGTTAGGTCTTGTACTTTCCTGTCGTAGCCTAGTGAACAGATGGAGGTCTCTTGCTCACTGTGGCCTTCAGAAGCTGATGTGGCTTGGGATGTTTCCGTTTGTAGTTACAGTTTATTTTGCTATTTGTGGACAAGAGCAGTGTTCTTGTTACTATTTTGTTGAATTAAAATGCCCCATGTTCGTGAGTCTTCATCTCTTTTTACAGGCACTGCTACTGAGAGAGGTACCTTTTACATCCAGTGCTTTCTCTCATTTTCACCCACTCAGATTCTCCAAGTATCCTTGACAGACCTGGGAAATTCAGTGTGCTGCTGCAGCATCTGCAGAGTACTAAAGAGTAATGCAAATAGTTGCAAGAACTGAAGTACTGTGTGCACATGTACATAGTTCCTCAGGAATCCTTTAATCAGCTAATTCTAGCACATACATAATTTATAAACCATAGTGCACTCCTGCAGCTGTGCTGGGATGCGCTACTGAGCCTACTTAGTGCTCTACTAATATGAACATGAGCTGTCTCAAAATGTCAGTTCTTGGTGGGGGGAAACACACCAAAACCCTAATGAAAAAAAAAAAAAAAACCCACTGGCCATGGCAGGTTCTAGGTTTGCCAAAGTTTTCTTCAGTGGTTGTGCATATCAAAAGCAGTGAAAGCTCGAGAGAGATGTTGGTGTGTTGTAGGAAATAAGCAATCTGAATTTGATGTTCGTATTCTGCCTGACTTATGCCAGGGCATACAGTGAGCTGTCTGTTCTGGGATACAGCTGGCAGGCTCAGCTTTTGTCATGAGTATTTTTCTGTTCAGTTCTAGTCTCGAGTATTGGGAAGCAACTCTGGAGTTGCTGCACAGATGTAGGTTGGCATTGTCACTGCTTTTGGAGCTGATCGGAGCTGCCTCTTTGCTGAAGCTGCCGTTTGCACACGGGCTGTTTGGAAGTAGGTGGTGTGAATGAGTAAAAACATTTCACATGTTCCTAGAAACAGGCAAAACACTGCCTGAAGTTGAACTGTTGATGGGGGACCAGGTGCTTTGCAGCCAGACGATGCCTCTGGCTATAAATGTAGCACTTGTGTGACCAGATGCTACAGGAGTTGCTCATTCCCCCCTAGGACCACATTGCTATGAGACAGTGGTCTGCAGCAGTTTACTCCACAAACCACAGCTGAAACCACCAGCTCCTACATACTTGCAGGGTTTGCAGTCTGGTCATTTCAAAGAGGTCAAACTATGCGGTCTTTGTGAAAGTCTCATGTCTAAGTGTCCTGCCTCCAGAACAAAGACTATAAGAGTCAAGTTCTGCTTCTCTGAAGCAAAACTTGCTTCAAGGAAAATCTGATGCATATTTTCATTTTTTAGCTTGCCATTTAAGGTTAAATACTTGTGAGGTACATTTTGAACGCTTGAGAATGTGGATCTATGGCAGAAAGAGAAACAGTTGGAGCTTCAGAACTGAATTCTGTCAGGGAAGGAAAAGAGTTGAAGCAAACCTTCCATACCCTAAACAACAACTAGGTTCGTCACCAGCTTCTAAATGTGGCCTCTAAAAGCCTGATCAATGAGTTAACCAAAGTGACTTGGGCAGGGAAGGTCACTGATCTGTAAAGCCGAGAAGCCCCTGGCCTCACAGCATGCTATGAGCAGCCCGACCATGGATGTGTTACCCGTCAGGGATCACTTCTTCATCCGCAGCCTGCAGGGAACAACATGAAGGGCTGTCAGCAGCAAGATTGTCCCTGACTCCAACCAGCTGGTTCTTCCTTTTTTTTTTGTACAGCTGTCTGGTTTAGCTTCGTATTGTCTGTGATGTGCTGAAGAAAGTTCCCTAGAGGAAGGCATTTTGGTTTTAGTTCATGTTTGCCTTTGGACCTTGGAGGGAGGCTTTGGGGGTACATTTCAAAGTGATCTTTATGCAGCCTATTAAAATGAGGAAAGAAAATCAATGGATCCTTGCAGGAGGAACAGAGCAGTGCAAGGCAGGAGCCTCCTCTAACTTGCTCTTCCCCTTCCTGAGGTTTCTAGGTCTCCTTGAGAAGCCCTGAACATTTTTCTGCTCTCTAGGAGCTAGAGAGGCTTGCAGTATTGGGTGGCTAGAAAGCAAAACTGAAACTGTCCCTAGCTGAGGGTGTCGCAATGCTCCTTGCTTCAGTGACATTGCCAGTATATGACGGCCAAATCTGATGTTTCCTGGCTTGGATTATATCCTGGAATACAGTTTTCTCCAAAGCATGAGGAACATCTGCTTCTCACCTACCTAAGCTTTGGAGGGAGAGAAAGGACAGACAATCTAGACTTTAACAGTCTTGGAATGAGAGGAAGTGTATGCTTCAAGCTTTTTGTAAGGGCTCTTTAAACTTTTAGTATTCCCAGGTTTGCCTTTCACACATGCCAGCACTGCCATGCAATGCCCACCTGAGCACAGGGACAACAACAGCACCAGTCCCGAATTTCCTGTACCTCAGGGTGAGAACTGAGGTGATTCAGTATGTCCAATGGGGCAGATCTGTAGTTTTTCCATCAAGAGGCTTTTTTTAGCACATACAAGTTTCTGATGATGTGGAAAACTTATTTTTAAGCCGGGAATGTCTGTAGCAATGTTTTGAATTCCTGAATGGCTGACCAGCTGGGATAATCTATCTGAGGAACACTGGAGGCAATTTACAGCCTTAGATGGAGATTTTTATTTACTTACACATACTTTTAAAGTCAAAACTTTTGCCGTTTGTCATCCAACACCAGGGCTCCTTCACCTTTCATCTCCCCTCTATTTGGCCAGGCAGGGTGTACTTTCTCATTCCCTCCAGTAATGATACACATGCAGAAGATACAGATCTTCTGTACTCCAACTTCCCAGCAGTTAATGAACATGTTGGGACAGTAGATCACCTTGCTAGAGACACACAAATTGCAGCAGACAGCAGGAGTAATGGCCCATTAATCACTTCACTATGCTCTTAAGTTGAAATTCTGCACAAACATTGGAAGGTTTCAGCCTGAGTGACACATCTTGAGGTCTCCTGCTGCTGAGCCTGAAATACCTTTGATGTTTCTACAGTTTTATGCTGTAGTTTCCAAAGTCAGTGTTTGTTTCCAGCCCCAGGGCAAGTCTGCTTTACTTTTCCTCCTGCCAGATGAAAATTATTACAGAACTTTGAGTATTGCTTAGCTGATTACAGTTGTGAAGATTAAACCCAGTGAAATCCTCAGCTGATCATGCTAGACAACGATCATACTGCCCAAAAGGAGGAATTTCATCTGTGTACGGGTGGGCTAAGTAATCCAAAGCAGCATTTCCAACTACAAACTCTTGAGTAAGAAGGATGCTGATGGTTTCATGAGCAGCTGAGATCTGCGAGCATCTAACTGCTGCTGCAGGGAAACCTCTTGTCTGGGATGGAGGCAGGCAGTCCATGCTGCTGGGAAGCAGTTCAACTTCCAAAGCTGGTGGAATGCTCTCAGGTTTCTCATGGGTTAGTGTGCTTGTTCACTCACAAGGAGCAGCAGAGTGTTTGGTGGGAGCCAGGCTGGAACGGGGGTGCTCTGTCTCCTGTTATCTGGGGAAGTGGGAAGTGGGGAGGCTTTTCCCCAAAAGCGTTGCCTTATGGAGTAATGATTCCTTGAGGAGGGAGTGGAAGGGAGTCAAGAGGACTCGATTTCCCTCCCTCACTGATACTGCTTGGTACGGCAGCCTTGCTTTGGTTTCAGGATGTGAAAACCCCATTTCACTGCTGCTGGCAGCGGCATAATAATGCAGCTGTCAGGGCAGCTGTGGCTTCTTTCCCTCTAGCCCTGACTTAAAATGATTTAAGATACTTTCCTAGAAAGTCCGAAAGACGCACCAAGAGAGCTGGGTGCTGGTGGTTTCTAAATGAGCTTGGGTTCAGAGGCAGTAAATGCAGTAATCAAATACATATGTACTGTTAGCAAACAGTGAAAAGGGGAAGTTCACTGCAATATATACGAGTTAGAAATGAGGAAATGCGGGCAAATAATGAGCGGGGGGGGAAAAGTCTTAAGGAAAAACTTGCAGTAAAGGGGAAGGAGTATTCAGTTAAACCCAGGTCAGAAGGAACCTGTTGTTTGCCTAGGACGAGGTGGAAGTGGTGTTTGCAGTAACACTGCAAAAGGGTGGGCAGCAGCACACAGGGTCCCTCAGTGAGATGCCCTGCCACAGGGAAGCCAGCAGGCAGCAGCTGCCCTTGCTGTGTGTGGTTTGTTTTCAGCTAACCACATAGACCTCTGAACTGCTAATACAGTGTGTGTGCGGGGGGGCGAGGGGTGTGTATTAATATGCCTTGGAGCTCAGAGGAACTCTAGGGGACTGGGGAGTAGTCGTGGAAATGGGATGACCTAGTTCTGGTCCCATTGGCTTGCTTTCAGCACTGGCAAAATGATAAAAAGCTTAATAGGGGACAAGAGCTAAAAAAGAAACAGGAAAATGTTATTATGGCTAATAGTGTGAACTGATAGGAAACGTCAAAAAATGGACTGTGTTGAGCTGAGCATATTGTACGAGATTTCAAGTCTGGCTGATAAATGTAGAAGTCACAGCAATGCCTGGGCTCCTGGAGAGCTGTTTTAAGTGTTGAAAGGCCCAAGCATTATCTATTAAACTAGAGCAAACTAGTCTGTTCAGTGGATGCAGCATTAGCCAACATTAACCTCAAGCAGGGAATCATTAGAGGCACTTCTGGTGGATAGCAGAGCCTGAAATGGGTACTGATGTATCCATTAATATCTTTATAAATAGGCAACACACAGAAGCATAGCTATATCCTTTGCAGCCTGTAGCACAAGCAGAAAAGATACACAGTGAGGACAGGGCTCTGCAGCCTTTCGGGCTGAGCAGCCCACCCTGGATCAGACTCTGTTGCATGAGTCACCCCAGACCATCTTGACATGCATGGGTCTGTATGAGAACTGGACATCCCTACATACCACTATGCTAACACAGATGCTAACAGCCCAAGAGCATCACATGGGGTGGTGAACCAGTGCTGAACACCTAGAGATGCTATCAGCAGCCAGGCTCAGCCTTGCAAAGCTTTGGTCTCATTAGTCCCAACCCTCAAGTGAAGGCACCACCACACATAGATCCCATGGTACACCCCACAAGGCTGCCAGGGTGTCCCCTCCGCCATCGCCCTCCTGTCCAGGCTAGGTTTCAGGTCACTGCCAGGGCGCGGGGCTGGATGCTGAGAGCAGGGTGCAGGGACCAACTGTGCTTGAGGCATTGTGCCAGGAGTTGTGTCCTTGCTGAGGGCCCCCAGGACCATGCCAGTTTTGAGGGAACTGAAGGCAGCACAGGCTTCAGCCCTCTGGAAAGCAGGTACAAGTGGAAAACCATTTTACTGGCTTGGGGTGTTTTCATTTGCCTGTACATGTGTACATCTATGCAAATGTGTAGCTGTACATTTCCACACACACATGCTGTTCTGTTTAAACACACTTACCGTGGCAGCACTGGTTAAACCCCAAAGCTGCTGCCTGCTTACAGCAACAAGAACAGAGGTGTCCTCACACTCAAAATGAAAGTGTATGGAAAAGCTTTACTGCTGTGCTTGCATGCTGTCCCACAGAGTGCAGGAACCTGTATCTTTTATATCCTAGATACAATAAAAGGAGCTGGTATTTGGAAGAACTTGGCCTGTCAAAGGTTAAACAGCTGATTTATACAACATGCCAGTGACTCTTGAGGCAGCACAAATGGGAGCAGCCTCTTGGTGGATTGGGCAGGATGGAGGAAGGGAAGGCAGGGCTGATGCTGGTGAAGGAAAGTGTCTTTGGTGATGAAGAACCTGGGTAGCATTTAAGGACAAAATAAGTGCTCATTTAGGCCAAACCTAGGCCTATTTCTTAGGAAAAAGAATAGCAATTTGGTAAAAGACAGATCACAAGGCTTTATGTCTTTGTGCTCACCTGTCTCTTGTGCTGGCTTCTTAACCAAGCCCTAGGATGGCCCTGGCTTCTGGGAGCTGCTTATGGGAGCACCACACCTCAATTCAGCCCATTAAGTCAAACGTGAGGGTTTCTCACACAGAGCAAAGTCAGCTCACAGTACTGTGGCTGGGTGGCTGTGTGATGCTGACTCCCCTGTGGGTGTACCAGAGACATTAGCAGTACAGGCGTTCATCCCCGTAGATCTTGTATTAAACAGCTCCATTTCCTGCTGCAGGTTAATGGTGCAGTGCGTAGTGCTCTGCAGAGGTGAGCCTGCCCCTGCCTGATGTACTGGAGAGGCAAGCAGAGAGAGGAACTCCTGAAAAAGCATTTCAAATGTCATGTCAGGTAACTAGGTTGTGTGCATTCATCAGAAGCTACATTAAGTCCACAAAGCACCATTCCTAAGGTACTGCGGCTGGCTGGTCCAGTTACCTGCTTTTTAGGTTGACTTGAAAGCTGCATTTACCTTGTGTACAAAGACAAAAGCTCCTTTCAGCACATTTGCTCACTAAGGCAGGCTCTGATTCTTCTTTTTTTACAGTTTCTTTCTACTGTTCCTTCACCTGTTGTGCTGCTCAGCCCATGCCCTGTGGGCAGCTGGAGCCAGGTGGCAACAGGAGTTTCACCAGTGCTAAATGAGGACCAGACGAGGAGAAGGGAAAGAACAGTGTGAATTTGATCGTAACATCATTGAATCCTGTCTCTGAGGGGCACTGCGCTGAACTCATGCTGTTTCTTGTTAGTCCAGGCTTCAACTGATATTTTCAGATCTATGAACACAGATAGCTCTCTGGAGAACCAACCCATGGGGGTGTCCAGTTCTACATGGTGGCAGACTGAGGAAGGGTAGGATATGCAGGTATTTTGACTGTTCTATTTTATACTTCCACTATCGCACTCAAATTCTTTGAGAAATAGTAAACTAATTCACTAAACCACCCTGGTGATGTTTGCTAAGTTTATTATGCGCTGTTATGGGTTCATCTCTGAAAAGTATCAGCTTAAGGATTTTCCTCCAAAACCGTGGATTTTGTTTAAGGTGGTGCTTTATTACCTTCAGCAAACCCAAGTGATTTAAGTTCCCTTCTCATGAAAAGTGAGATGGGGGAGTTGATTTAATCACTCAGAGTTTCCAGCATTGCCTAAACAGAAGAACAGGCTGAATTAGCGTTAGTGAGAGGTCTACGAGTGTTCCTGGAGAAATGCTATTGCTTTAACTGCAAGAGCTGACTCTGGGCCTTGGCTTTTTCTCCTTTTCTCTGTAACATTTCCCAGCGGAGCACTCCATGATGAATAATACCTCAGTTCTTATTTTCTTAAATAAATCTAATTATTTTTTTTCCATGCAGGAAATGGAATCAAATTATAGGTATCATTCATTCATCCTTTTATAACTCATGTAATATTAACAAGACAATGACCTGCTGGTGCATGGCCCTGGGCAGTCAGTAGAAGAAGATGAGAGTATCTGATGAAATTACTCAGCTTCCTGAAGAAATCTGTTTCAGATGATGATGATAATTGCACACTCCTTGCCTTGTTCTGTGCAGGTTGTTCCTAACCATGGAAAATCACAGTGGCAGAGAAGTGATGCTGAAAGGAAGGTGGGATATGGTTAGTGCTGAGCCACTGAGGCAGTGAGCTGGGATAACCTGTCGAAGTAAATACTTAGTCATCTCATACATATCTTGAATTCTTCCATAGGGCTTAAAGCATGTCACCACGTACATCTTAAATTATATATGAATATCTGATTGGACACACCCTATCTGTGTAACCACAGTGTTATCTATCCGCCCAAGAGCTGTCGGCTCTGCCAGATGGGAAACGTCTGCTCCTACATAGCCCATCTGCAGTCTGTGTCTTCCTCCTGTGTCAGAGAGCCCAGTTGCTGCCAAACTGGGGTGGCCTCCACCCCAGCAGAGGAACTGGCCCTGCTGAAGGAGGAATAAAAGCCTGGGTATGAGCATCTCACAGGGACAAAGGACTCCTGTCCCTCCCTCCTGCTCTAGCCAGCCTCCCCATGTGTTCAGTAACGCACTGACCCTAGGGCAGGCGTGCTCCCCAGAGCAGCAGGGAGTTGTGCCAGTGGGCACCACCAGAGATCTCCTCTACCTTTATTCTCCATGAAAAGCTGCAGGTCCATGCAGTGTACATGCAGGACTAGGGCTGCCCAGCCTATCTGCGGACTGGTGCCCTCAGCCTTGAAGACCAACCCCAGCTCCACATGCGATGAGGCAGTGCACATTGCTAGCAGAGGGGCTCAGCACCCCCTTCCCAAGCAGGCAGCTCTTCCTTTGTAGTGCCCAGCCCTTGGGAATTGATCCAGTCTGACCCCAGCTCTCTGTTCATTTCAGGTTTCATAGCTTTAGAAAGATTCCTATCTGCTGACCTAGACCTACTTCCACCAGCACTAAGCGGTATTTCATACAGGGACCAAACCTCCTGTCTCAGTTTAGAAGCTCCTCACCATTGTGGGTGCAGGTATCTCAAAAACTCTCTCAAATATCTGTCTTCTGCTTTGTGTCCAGAAAATTTCATGGTATGGACTTGTTGGCATTAGAGAAGTGTGAAAGCCACTGCCTGTTTCCCTGGCCCTGGTTTCCACAGGGCACTTATTCCATTTCTATGGCAGCTCTGGATAGTCTGAATGGTGGTGATGGTGATGACAATGCTGAGGCTTTGTGAGTGAGGACATGCAGGGAAACCGGCCAAAGGTAGCTCTACACATCTGCTAAGAAAAGGGAGGGAATTGAGCCCTGGTGTTCTCTGGAGCCAGTTCCTGTGGTTGTTCCCATCTCTGTCTGGTTATGGAGGTACTTTGGAGTTCCACCTCAGCCTCTGCTGGGCACGTGTCTACTGGGCTGGGTTTTTAGGAAGGATCTTGCCTGCAATACAAGGGGAAAGAATGATAAGTCTGGGGCTGGTAACCTTGGCAAGAAGACAGAACACAACATAAGTCATGGTAGGTTGAGCTTCAGTGTTTGTGAGGCCAAAAGGCCAAGACTGACTTATGCTACATGACAGTCCCATGATTGCTGGATCACACAGTTCTTCACTTCCCTCTGAACAACCTTGCTGGGGCTGCACCAGACAAGGCAGACCTTGGCTTCAATCAGCATGGCAATTCCCTTGTCCCTTCTGCTATTTGTTTCCCACAGCCTCCTACCTCCCTGGCTGACAGCCTCATCACAGAGGACAGGCTGGATAGGCTGCTGGTCCTGCCCACCTTTGGCTCCTCAGTGGGTTGATACGAATGAAGTCTGAACTGGGGCAGTTTCCCAGCTAAAGGGAAAACGTCTTTCTCCACAGCCAGCTCTGACATCTCTTGTCAGCAGCAATTCCGAGTTCACCGGATTACAGCAAAAATCCCCCCATCCTGAGCTACATCTGCTCTGGTGCAGGGGTGCACCCCTGGGCATGGACCTGTGGCTAGAGTGGGTGCTGCTCCTGCAGGAATGCAGGCAGCCGCATCCACGGTGCTGCTCCTGCCCTGGCCATGGGTGAATTGCCAGGTGCTTCCTCCATCTCCTGCTGTGGGAAGGGAGCAAAGAAACCACAGAGGCTGTCTGTGACCTGCACCTGAAAGAGTTTTCCCTATCTGATGTTGCCTCCTAATAGGATTTGGCTGTTCGATACCGGCTGGTGTGCATGGGGTGAGAGCACTTTTGAATGGGTGTTGAAAACTCTTTTGTGGAGAATTCCCAGCCTGCTTATTGCTCCAGGTGGGAGAAGCCTGGAAGAGAGCCATATGCATGCAGCAGTCTAGACATGTTTGATTTCTTTTTGGAATTAAAGAACAGAAGTCTCATAATAGCCTTTTCTTTTTTTTTTCCCCCAGCATTCACACAAGTAGCCAATATAAACAATTCTCTCACTGCCCTGAAATTTGGAGTTGTTCACAGGATGAAGCAGTGACCTACTGAACCCCTGGGAAGAGTAATATTAGCCTGTGTCTGGTCTGCTGCCTTCTTGGCTTGGGTCTGAGGACTGCAGCCTCACTGTCCCAAGGACCAATGCTGGTGCTCTGTTGTAGTGAGTCTCTAGGGTGCTGCTGGGGCTGCAGCTCCCATAAACGGAAAGGAGATGGGCAGTGAAATCACTGCAGTCAAGAACCTCCCTGTGCATTTGGGTACCTAACAAACTGGTTCCCTGGTTCTGCTTCAGTCCACCTGGAGGACAAATCTACTGAAGACTAATCCTGGGATCTGTGACTGGCATTAGACCTAATGAAAACATTGACCACAGAGAACATTCTTCCATCACATCCAAGAAATGCTGCTCAAGATGCATTCAAAGTGCCTACAGACCCATGTTCATGACAGCAAGCCTCCAGGCTGACTTGCAGGCAGGTGACTGAACCAAGGTCACTTCTGAGGTTACCAGTGCCCTCACTGCAGACATGGTTTTCATGTACAAGTGATGCACTTTCCTGTCACATAATAGAATATTAAGATAAGTGTCAAGGAGGCCAGACAAGTAATGCACTTGCTCTCAAGTGAGGATGGGGGCTGCTGATTCTTCTCACATTGGTGGTGCTGCTCGTTCAGACTTCCCTAAGCCTTCTTGCCACCACACCTGGAGTACTGCCTCTGTCAGTTTTCCAGCTTCTTTTGTACAATTGGATTTTTCTTTTCTGGGTTTTCTGTGCCTTAAGCTCTGGTTCGACCTGCACACTGAGCCATGGTTGGAAGTGCATTGAAGAGACACCCAACAAAGAGCAACATAGACCAGCTGCCCCATATCCTCTTGCCTTCAAGTGCAGTGGTGGAGATGACAGCTGCCCAGGTTGGACTCCTGAGCACTGAAATTACTCAAAAAAGGCCAAAATCCGTATTGAGTGAAAAGATGTCAGGAATCAGCCTCCTTCACAGCACAGGGAGGAAGGCTGAACAGTGATAGGTTGTGTAAGCTGTATAAGCCACACTATGCAATTAGGTGGCTTATTTTTGATGATCAATTTCAACAATGAAGCATGAGTTATCCATGTCTTCCCTACAGTGGTAAGACGATTGTGGGGGATGTAAGGAACTCCTAAATGGAGTGAAAGGATTGTTGCCTTTCAGCTAACCTCTTGTCCTTGCCTCTTAGGACTTCAAGATAAAGAACAGGCCTATGGATCTAATCAGAACTTAGAGAAGCAGCCAGGCTGATAACATGTTTCAAGGCTTTCAAGCCCTCTAGATTCATTTTGGTCTAATGGTTGTGTAGTTAACTTTACTTTCCAAAGCCCTTTTGCAGGCTGTGTTGCAGGCTTTGTTCTTCCTCGTGTCCCACCTCAGGCATGTGTGGTGCTGGTAGGTAACCTTGCGGAGATACAGCATCCCACCATAAGCACCTGGGTTGATCAACTCCCCCATGTTCCATGGTCTCAGGAACTTAACTTGGGGTCCCCTGGCCCAAAAGTGCAACCCCAAAATGAGCAGTTACTGCTGTTATCATGGCTGAAAATTCCTCGGGTATCTCTCACTGAACTTCATTTCCTGCCTTGCTCTGGCAAAGCTCCCAGTTTCCATGGTGATGATTTATTCCTTTAAATAGTTCCCATTCAAGAACAATATGATGGGTCCTTCTCTGTTGTTGGTTTTATTAAAAATAACTTACTCTCCTCCTGACCTCTGTTCTCAGCTGAAGCAGTTGGAGGCAGACACTTGCCTCCAGCCTCTCCTGTCCACCCTCACTCCCACCCAAAGATGACCCCCTTACCTCCCTACCACTTGGTGAAAACCCCTCAAGGTCTGTCCTTGGCCTACTGGCCCCACTGAGAAACCTACGTGAGAAACGTGGGTGGATCTGGAAGTAAAACACAGAGAGGAGGAAAGGAAGAACTGGCTGAGCTCTTGCAGAACAGCACCACACAGCTCAGCACCCATTCAGCAGTGGAAGGGGATCCTGACACCAGCTGAGGCTCTGCCCTTGAGCTTTTCTTGTGATGAGTCGGGAGGCTTGTGAGAAATAGGAAGCCTCATGAGAACAGCACAGCCCACGATGAAACAGTCTACAGTGCATCACTCATTGTTGCAGCCTGGATATTCAAATAAGCTGCAAAGAGGGTGTCTTTCCCCTCCTCCCCAGCCTTTGGCTTCCAAACCCAGGTATTTTTAGTGATGAGTGTCCATTTTATTGCAAAGAAGTCTGGATGGGCATCCTGGTCTACCCACAACATGGGCCGTTCTGTATTTCTTGGGAGACTTACTTCTTGCTTTGCATAAAGAGGGAGACAGAGCATCTGGTTTCTCTGCTTCATTTTCAATGACAATGATTATTTTGTTAATATATTTTTCATTCCAATTTTCTTCACACATAGTAAAAAATGACCGCTGTGGGCTTCTTCTAGATAGAAGCACATTAGTGTGCCTGGTCTTCAGGCACCAGCAGCAGATATGTGTTCAGAGCCTGGAATTCAACCATCAGTGAGGAGAGCAGACTTTGGGGAAAGTGAATTCCCATCTACGGAACAAATTCCCAATTCACTGCAGAAATTTCCTGACTTGCTACATAAACTGCTGCCAGCACTGGCTTAGGCTGGGAGAGGGACAAAAATCTACCTACAAGTATATAATAGAGCCTTCCAAATGCTTTTGGCTCACGCTCACAAAGCAGCATCTGAGGAATGCCAGGGTGCCGGCTAATCCAGAAGGGCAGATACCAGGTGTGTTTCCTTCTGCAATACTTGTGAAATCTTCTAAAGCACTTGCAGCACTTTTTGAATGTGCAGTGAAACTCATCCTTATAAGGTGAGAGAGCTCCATGTTCTGCTGTTAGAAGGCTGGAATGTGAGCACAGTAAGGATTGCTTCACGTGAGCCCCTTATCTGAGAGAATTGGTGATAAAACTGAGGTTCATGTGATGCAAGAAGAATTTCTCCCTTATCGGAAGGAAGCCAGAGATGTGCAAGGCAGCGGTACAACACACAGGATGAGTTATGAGGAGGAAATGGTATAGAGGGGCCAGACAGTTTGGAAATCTGCCTGCTTGCTTGAGTGTGTCCTATTTGTGCTTTGGAGGATTGTATTGACATCAATACAACATCAGTTTTAGAAGCACTTGACTGGAAGCTTGAATCTGCCGACTGTAGAGCAAAGCAACACAACCCGAAGTCTTTAGGAACCTCAAAGTGTGCCAGCCCTATTTTTGACCTCTGTTTGACATTGAACTGGGACATAGTGAGGGATGATTTTGACATAAGCCTTTCAATCTATCAGTTACTTATCATTTCCCTCAGGCATTTTTCCCTGAAAGTATAAGCCTCCATGCCTCCTGAAATGTAGTGGTGGAAGACGCTGTGCTATTAAAATGGTTCATTTGCCTCTTACCAGACACCCACAAAGTTTGCCCAGAAGAGATTTTTCAGTCATTTAAACCTTTGTTTTAAGATGGCTTATTTCCTTTACAAGCAAAGACAAAAATGCTACTTCTTGGTGTAGAATACAGGTATGCCTAGTATTAAATTCCAGCTGCTTCCTCCATACCCATTTCAAAGCCTGGCTAGACACATCTTGCACAGTTGTAAGAAGCCTGTATGGTCATCAGCTTCTCTTGACATGTAACTTTAGGCAGTGTCTCTCTGCACATTCGCATGCTCTGAATGCTCCATGGTTATCTTTCCCATCAAAACTTTCCTGCTTCCATTTTTCGTAGCACTGCTTCTGCGTATGTCTCATTTTACCTCTTTACCATGGTGCACCTGCCAGCCCCTTTCCCTGCCCAATCCACCAGCAGGACATGTGGCCACCAGTCTTGTACCAGTGGGAGATGTAGTCCACCTTTCAGGCATTCAGGGGAGAGACCTGGATCTAACTCGTGACACTGAGAGCAGGAAACTTCCCTTCTAAGCAGCAGATGTTTTCCACATAGTCATAAGTTTCCACGGAGAAGGCAAGACTGGATTCCTAAAACCAGACAGACCCGAACACCACTAAGTTTCCTATTGGGTGCATGTGACCTGATGGCCCCAGTATGTCCTTCCTCCTTCTCTGTCTCTGGTTCTTTGCAGCTTCTCTTTCTCCATACATTGCCTTTTGCCTGGTTTCAATGTTTGGCCTAGATGCTGTTAAACCCCACCCAGCACTGCATGATGGAAAGCCAGGCATCACAGCTTCCCTTGCCCTGTCCATGGACTCCAGCAAAAGCAGCTACAATACACAGGACTCCTGGCAAAACCAGAGGGCTGTGAGGGAGGACCAGAAGCTCACCTTATCCCCAGGCAGCACAGACCAAGCACACTCTCTGGACAGGATATCCCAAGACAAAGATCCACTCTCTGGCAAGGAGATCTCCCAGGTACCACAAGCAGAAGTTGCCAGCAGCATTTTAGCTGTGGTGCTATGAGGCCATGCTATGTCTGATACTTTCACACACAGTTTTTTGTCAAGTGACCTTGTCCTTCATGAGGAGCTCAGAGTATGCTTTTTAAAGAATAGCCCTGGGTTATTTTTATCAAAGACAATGTGGCCACTAGAAGTAGCATAATGGGGCTCAGCATGACTTGCTTTTTCCCAGAACGATGACCATTGTGCTGCTGGAGCTGAGGACAGTTTGGGCTCTTACCAATTGCCATTTTTGTCTAAACCAGGGGGAAAAATAAACTGGAACATGTTTCTTTAGCTGGGCAGAGCTGCAGTGGTTTCTGCTTTGCTGGCATGACTGAAATGTGGTAAAAACACCGCCCAGTCTCTCAAGACAGCAGATAGGATGAATAAGCAAGTGTTACTGGAATCATGTTTTTTTTGGCCTGAGTAACCTGATAAAAATTGGCCCTGCTCTGAGCTTCTTAGAGATGTCCTCTGGGGGTCCCTTCCAACCTGGATTAACCTATGGTACTCAAGAAAGACAGACTCCTGCTGATCTGCAGAAAAACTTGTCCTGAACTTTCACAGACATTAAACCAGAATGAGGTTCAAGCTCCTTTTTCCATTGTAAGCCCAAGACTTGATGTGGTTTTCTGGTTCTGTTTTTAAGCAAAGCACGGGGAAGCACTCAGGGCCTCCTCTGGTGCACAGCTCCCCACCAGCCAACCCTCCTGGCCTTGCGGCTCAGCCAGTTCCTCCCACCCCACTGCCATGCATGTGCACATCCTCCCTGAGGGCAGCACCCTGCAATGGTAGCTCTTTACAAGCCTTCCTACTGGAGCTGGAAAGAGTGAGAGACACGTCTCTAGCGAGGGATTAAAATGCAAGACCTGAATTTTTCCCAGCAGGAACAAGTGTAGAGTGAATGCTGCTCCTGCTCTTCCAGGAAAGGTGGAAGGCAGATACTGGCCCTGTTCATTCTTCAGGGCATCCATCCCAGGCTTACCTGAAAATAGAGATCTATGCTAGGACCAGGTTGTTCTGACTGCTATCTTGTGCCTAATAAAAGGGGATGGTGCAGATGTGAGGGCGAGCCAGCATGGAGCTGTGCTCAGGGAACACCACAGGACCTGTCATGAAACATCCACATCTGTGATGGCCACTGAGCTATGGGGGTCTCTGGGGTGCTTGTGCAGGCTCAGACCAGAGGGAAACAGACCTGCTGACTGGAGGACCAAGTTTGCTGCAAGGAGTTGGGTACTTCTGCTGAACCAGGCTGGAGAGCAGTGGCAGCGATTTCTCAGCCGTCTGCACCCTTCTTTAATTTCTCCCACCAACGCTCTGGCAGAGCTTAAGTCTATTGATGTTTAAGAAGCTCTTGGAGCTGGTTTCTTCTCTCAGGGTGTTCTAGAGGTATGCAGTACGCTGTGGCTATGCTCCCAGAAACCTGTTGGATGGGCTGAAATTTGTAAATACAAACGCTAAGTCACAGATAAATGAACAAAGCAGAGAAGCAGGTACAAGAGAAAATGCTATTGTAAATACAAGGTGTGCCTCTTCTACAGCTTTATTTGGGAATCAGAAAGACGCCAGCACACAGTCCTGTTCAAGGTAATGGTAGGTTTGGTACTGGGCACACACAGTTTGGACTGGGCCCAGACCCTCTTTCTCCTTCTCTCTTTGTTTAATTGCTCTTTTCATAATTACCGCTATTGTTGTGTGCAGGCTTTTTTCCCTTGTGAATGTTTTCATTACTTGAGTGCAAACGCCATGATGCAAACGGGAGTCACTCCCAGAGAGTGCCCAAAGGCTGGGGTGCAGCTGCCCTGATACAAGTCGTGCTGAGAAGGGTCAGGGGACTCGTTGCAGACCAGCTGGCTGCAGCAGAGGTGGTGTGCCATGGCTGCGCTGCAGAAGAAGCACTGGCGCTGTCAGCCTCGGTCATACTCGGAGAAGCTGGGCTGGGACTCGCCCCTCCTCCTTGGTGGTCATACAGAAGGGGTTGGGCTTTCTGTCCCTGGAGCTGTTTGAAAGATCTGGGCAAACAAGGAAACTGTCCCTGGAGAGGAAGCGCAGTAATTGCACAGTGCTGACAAATGTCCAGAGACAGCAAACCACAAAAGCATGGAGAAAACAGGGAGCCTTGTGCCCTCTGCTTTGTATTTCACTTGCAGGGATCTCAGGTGTCTGGCAAAAAGAGACCAGACACCTGCAGGCAGCTGCATGACATTTACATTTAATTTTTAGGTAAAGCAATGTAACTTGTGGTGAATTTGCTGGTTTAAGAAAACAGGATCAGAGAAGAGTGAGGTTATTTACATATTTCAGCAAGACCCACACAAGCCTGTTGCAGAAGCTTTACCCCAGCCTAAGCCCCTGCATGGAGGAGGTGTGCATGTAGATGCTACCGCACTGGGAGCTGTGCTCAGCTCTACTATTAGTAGATGCTATTTAAGCATGTTACAAAGTGATATTGCAATAACCTTAAGCCCATATATTCTCTGCTTTCCTCTCAAGTCAAGCAGTGGTGCTGAACTGAACTTAGGACAAGGGAGACCTGGGTACATTTCAAAATCCAAAATGGAGTCTGGCTTGGCTCAAGTCATAGGGAAGTATTTATATTTATTTTCTACCGTGTCAACTGTGTACTTTTTTGCATTGTCTGTCATTCAAAGAATGGCAATTGAGGAATCAAGGGGGTTGGAGAGGAAGGTTTGGCTACGTTTTTGCCTTAGCAGAAAATCGTCCTTGAATAAAGAGTTTGGAAACATGATTAATCCCAAAGCTGTATGTTTCAGAAATTATGACTGTATGGTACAGAGTCTGTGCGCAGAACTATGATGGAAATTGTTTGCCAGTTTTGCCTGCTAAGAATCATGTGGTGCCCCAACAAAATGCTGTCAGGACAGAACTTGAACAGAACTTTCCAGCAAAAGCCCTTCACCAAGTCCGTATCTGGGCAGTGCTAGGGCTGCATTCGGCACTGCCTTGTCAGCAGTTTGTAAATGGATAATTTGCATGTGAGATCCCTTAGGTTCATAGTCAAATATTCTCACTTTTTATGATCTTTGATTTCCATTATTCTTCAGAGTAGCAGGTACTTGAGGTACACTTATGGTACACTTGTGCCTAAAAGAAACAGAGAGCGGGGTTAAAACATGGTTCATCCACTGTGAGTAGAGGTCTATCGGCAGAGAACTAGAATTGTTTCTCAGAGAGCATATTTCTGGCTCTTTATGTGAGATGTCCATGAGCACTAGGAAGCACAGAACTGTGCACACTAGTAGTTGTAAGGGTAGAAAAGAATATATTGTTTGCAGTAGAAAAGAATATATTTCACTGTATTTCACAAACAAATATTGTCAATTAATTTTACATAACAGGCAGTCCTCTGAATTTTTTCACATTTTCCCCTTCAGAAACTACTTACCATTCAAAAGGAAAGAATTGCCTTTATAATCAGACAGGCAGACTATGCCACAAGGGTTTTTCTTTTATGTGGGTGTTGCTATGGAGAAAGACAGATTATAATCTAGGGCTGTTGCCTGTGGTGTATCTTCAGAACCATCTAAGTTCATCTATGATAGCAGAGGCTGTGGAATGGGACCTCATAAGAAATAATCAGGATATTTCACAAAATTTCAGTATCTTGGCATTTCCAATTCCTCTCTGCCAGACTGCGTTGCTGTGAACTAAGTGTCCAGAGACATTGGGTGTTCAGAAGAACAGAATAGTGCCATAAACTCAGCCTCACAGATGCTGATTCTTACAGTAAGACCAGGTCACTTTTGTTTTCTTCCCAGGCTTCTATTTATTCTCATCACTACTTTTCAGAATCCTGGCTGCTCCAGTACCTGAACGATGTTCTTTTTAGCTCAACTTTAAGAGGGAGGGTGGAGAGTGACTGTGGCTCTTTACTATAACAGTACAAGGAACCTTAGAATCATAGAATAGTTAGAGTTGATCATTAAGATCATCATGTTCCAACACCCCGGCCATAAGCAGGGACACCTCACACTAAACCGTGCCACCCAAGGCTCTGTCCAACCTGGCCTTGAACACTGCCAGGGATGGAGCACTCACAACCTCCCTGGGCAACCCATTCCAGTGCCTCACCACCCTAACAGGAAAGAATTTCTTCCTTATATCCAATCTAAACCTCTCCTGTTTAAGTTTGAACCCGTTACCCCTTGTCCTATCACTACAGTCCCTAATGAAAAGTCCCTCCTCAGCATCCCTACAGGCCCCCTTCAGGTACTGGAAGGCTGCTAGGAGGTCTCCATGCAGCCTTCTCTTCTCCAGGCTGAACAGCCCCAACTTCTCAGCCTGTCTTCATATGGGAGATGCTCCATTCCCCTGATCATCCTCATGGCCCTCCTCTGGACTTGTTCCAACAGCTCCATGTCCTTTTTATGTTGAGGACACCAGAACTGCACACAATGCTCCAGGTGAGGTCTCACAAGAGCAGAGTAGAGGGGCAGGATCACCTCCTTCGACCTGAACCTTCCAAGGCACAATGCTCCATTATCTCAGCTTTTCCAGCTGTAACAATTTGGGCACAATGCACATAACTTACACAATGATTGCTGCAAGAGAAAAAGCATTGATTCCATTTTCTGCCCCAAGATTTGTACACTGCTATCAACAATGGGAGATGGTTGATGGTTTCTGCTGGACCCGACTATAACTGTGTTTCCAAGTACCTGCAAGCTGAGTTATCACAGGAATTACTGCAGTACAGATACACTGTGAGATGAGGTAATTGAAAAAAAGAAAAGCTAGAGATGAGTGATAAGGAGAAAGAGGTCGGCACACTGACCTTGTGGTTCATTTTTTTCTTTTCCCTGGATGGGGATGTCCAATGACTTTGAGTCAGTGGTGCCTGCTTGGGATCAGCTTCTCAGAGCTGTGGGATAAGCAAGACATACCAGGCTGCATATTGCCAGAATGCTAAGACGTAGGAGGAGACCTTGGTAACAAGCATCTTGGCTGGAGAACTGACTTAGAGCAGAAAAGGGCTGTGGTCAAGCATCAGGATACACAACAGCCATAAGTCCACCTCTGCATGTGAGGCTGGCTCTCTTCTTCCAAATGGCAGGCAGCTGCTACATCTCTCTCTGTAAGGTTCATTCATAGAATCATAGACTGGTTTGTTTTGGAAGGGACCTCAAAGATCATCCAGTCCCCTGCCATTGGCAGGGAAGCTTTCAACTAGGTCCCATCCAGCTTGGCCTTCCTTCATCTGGAAAACAGGATTCCCATGAGGCAGCACATTGCTGCTTGGGGATAGGGAGATGACGCTTTAGCCTTTAACCATTAGCCTTTCTCTAACAATTTTCATGGGAAAGGATTCCAGCTCTTCTCTGCAGACTGAAGGAAGGCAGGTGTTTGCCACGCAGTGTAGGCTTGTGTAGGCCAGTTGAGATGGGGCTAGGGATTCAGTGACAGAGGAGGTGTGCTAAGTATGTGCCAAGGCTGCAACAACCTCTTCCCAAGGCCCTCCCTTGGCCAGGGCGAGGCAGAAGTGGGTCTCACTGCATCAGCCCCAAGGCCTGAACCCTTCTACCTATGATGGGGCTCCCACTGCACCCCCAAAATTGCCAAGATTTCCTACAGCATGGCTCTCACTAAATATATAGGGTCAGAGACATGCTGCATTTGGCCTCTGGCACACAGATAATAGAAACCTGAGGTGCATTTCTTATGCTTAAAACCCTCTATTTCATAGTTATAACAGCATGAATGGCTACAAGTTTGCTGATGGCCATGGCAGGATTGTTCTTCCTCTTGAATGTTTATGTGCCTTCTGCTTCCCAGAGCCAGTGCTGTGGCCCCAACAGGCTGCCTCCACTCCATTGAACGTGCAAGTGCTGAAACACCATTCATTTCTGCCCTCTAAAGAGAATGGGGAAAGGACATTAGGGGTATTTTTGCCCAGGAATAGTTATGATGAGTTTGCTGTTGGCCATAACCCAAGAGAAAAACCACATCTTCCTTTATATTAGCAAGTAGCTCTCCCTTTTCAGCAGGGGAAGACCTAGAGCTGTCCTGTAAGGACAGCTTTATATTTCTAGTGAGGAAAGCATCACCACTTTCTGCCTGTGTGCTGGAGGGCACATAAAGCAGCACATCTTTACCTAGACAGTTACTTAAACAGCACAGATGTCTGGAGCGGTCAGTCTACCCCGAGCTCCCCACTCAGTATTTCTTTCTCTTGCCCCTGGTTTTCCTTTAGCCCTCAGTTTCTCAGCTCTGGTTGTAGCCGCCTCCAGGGCTGCTCCGCTGCCCCACGCTCCATACAAGGCTGGAACGCTTCCACCTTTCCTTCCCCCCTGCGGCCGTGCTGCCGGGGGGTGGGCCGGCCCGCGGGAGCCTGCCTTACCGTAGATGGCTGTGAACACAAACCTTTGGGCTCCCGGCCAGGAGCCCTGGGGCCAGCCTCAGCCCAGGGTGGGCTGGTAGCATGGCCCACCAGGATGAGCAGGGGCATTTGGCTCTTGTCCCTATAGCAAGTGCTGGCCACCATTGGAGCCAGGGAGAGAGGGAGTGGGTAACTGTGAGTGCAGTCCACACACAATGCAGTGATCCAGCTTGTGTGCATCGCTTAGGCAGGGGGAACCCAGCCAGGTCACCAGCTGCTCGGCTGGACAGCAATTGCACTAAACCCCCATTTAAAGCTTCAAATGAAGTCATGTAGAAGTTTGATTCCCAGGCATCCCTCATGGGAGCACATCTGTCCTTCTCATGACAGGAGCACAACTGCAGGGAAGGCCACTGACATGTATCCTGCCAAAAAAAGGGAAAAGCCAAAGCAGCATTTTCTAGATTTTTCTACTCATCTTCTAAAGGTCAGGAAGGAAACATGCCCTCAGGGGTCGTGGTTGGCCCAACAAAAGAAGTAGGAGAGTGATGTCTTGACAGACAAACCTCAGGCTTAATGTGAGGTCTGCTTTACGACTTCATGTTATTTATTAGTTCTCAGTCCCTTCATCTCCCTCTCTGCTATTGAGGAGATAGCTGCAGCTTTCTCAGGGAGAAAATAAAGAAGCAGAATACATAAATGGGGAGCGGGATTCCCTGGGATGAGCTCTTGGGGATAGAGAAGGACCTGCTCATGGGCTAAACTCTCTAAACAGTGAAGAGACTTCTGAGTCCTGGCCACGACTGCTGGGCTGCAGCCACAGAGAGCGCAGGTGGGGCGTGCATACAGTCAGCAGCTGGGAGCCTACTTCTCTTGGTCTGAAAGTGCCACTGTTTGCGTTTCATAATCCTCTTTACTTGTGATATTTCAGAACTAGTTTTATAGTAGGCTTAGAGGGAAGGCACAATGAGTAATAGTTCAGAAAAGCCAACAGAGGCACAAGACTACCAGAAAGCCTAGAGCTTGCAATGCTGGTTTGGAGGCTCCTGTTATGAGCAAAATCACAGGTGTACATTATGTGAGAAGATGGGGAGAAGGGGGAAATCCCACAAAAGAATACATTAAAGGAAGCTGGGGAGAGCAGCTTATCTAGTTTGCTTTTCTGAGTGGCTATCCCTGCTGTGTGCTGTTGGTGTGGCTCATCAGCATTTTGCTTGCTGTGCATCTTCTCCAAACACCATTTTATAGCCCTGGGTATATTGCTTCATAAATGTGACCTTTCTGATGGTGGAGCAGCTGCAAAGTATAAAGGTGTAAGGTTTGCTGCTGCTTCCCAAACAAGAAGCTTTCTGGTGTAGGAGGTAACTTTGCACTGTGTGCGGTTTGATTTGAGGTAGCTGTGCACAGTTGCTCCCACTGTATAGAGAAGAAACATAAAGGGGAATGAGACAGTTAGGAGGCAAGCATAACGAGCATAAAATGATTTTGTGTGCCCACTGATCAGCCACTATATGGTGGGAAAAATCTGGTATACCTCGAAGGCTGTTACTGTGGTTTTCAGCTGTACCAACTACTATTCCGAAAGAAGTGAGCTCTTTTTCTGCAGCACACTGTGCTGAGCTGTGCTACTTCTGCTGCTGGTGAAGGTGGGTGGCTTGGTGTGGTACAGAAGACACCAAAAACCTGCAGTTCAGGTGTTTCTCCCAGGGCAGCCTTTGGAGCTTTGGTATTACAGGAGCCTCCATTCACATCCTGGACACCATGGCTAACAGGTAAAAACTAACCCTAATTTTAAGAACACTCATGTTCTGTTGGTGCACTAATGATGATGGTCAACCTCCCTTCAGCCATATGGATCTGCATTTTCTTAGCCCTTTATGAACTCTGTCTCACTGAGGCCTCATATCCATGCATGGATTGTGAATACAGTTTGCGGTCCCATGTCACTGTGACCTGTTTTGCTACTGATGTAAACAATCAATGCTAAAAGTGTGAAGACATGGAGAGGCCATGACAGGCACATTTCAATGCTAAAACTAGGAGTGAAGCATCTCTTCTCAGCATTTAAAGTACTGATGGTGAATTTAGCTGGTAGTTGTAACACAAAAGAGAACTGCCACTTCCCTTATTAGAAAGCTGCAAGTGGATTTAAAGCAGTTTTTATCCATGCAGGTGTAACTAAAAGCTTGGTTGTACTCTTTTCACAGAGCTCCTTTCACCATAGTCACCTCTCTCAGCTGAGTCAAGTTCCTGCTGCAGTCAGGCTGCAATGTGCTTTACACATGGGCATCTGATGGGACTGTTTAGGTCAGGCTCCATATATCTGATTTTACATTTTTACACCCCTGAAGCTGTAAGCACTTTTCTTCCATCATTATTCTCTTTGCAATCATGTGATTTTGCTTTGTAGTACTGTCTTACACTCTGAAGCTGTGTTGCAGGGCTATGCAGCAGAGCTGGAGAAGATCCCAGCTCTTCTGGGCTCATGGTAGAATTAGTTGTCCTTGAAGTTTACCCTTTCTGATGCCTGTTCTACTTGTTCTTTAAAGCCTCAAGCAGTGGAGATTCAGCAGCTTCTTTTGGTGGCTTCCTCAAGTGCTTTGCTATCGTGGCTGTTCTCACATTCTCCGGTGGCTATGGCAAATGCTGTACTGTCTTCTGCTTTACAGTACACTTTAACTTATTTGAGGTCTGCTACTGTGTCTCACTTCAGTTTTTGCTTCCCTAGACTAAACAAGCCTGCTTCTTTCAGTCTCCCCCCTAAGGTCAGGTTTTCTAGACCTCTGAGCCTTTTTGTTCCTTCTCCTTTGGACTCTTTCCAGCCGATGTGTATCTTTCTTAAAACCTGGCACACAGAGCCAAACACAGAACTACATCCATGGCCCTACAAATCCCGACGGGAACAGAAGGCTTCATTCTCATGTTCTACAAATGACACCTCCAGGCATGGATTTCCAGGGGAAGGCCCGAGAGTTGCAGCCCTGGCATTACATCAGCCTGCATAGCACATATCCCTTGCCATGCTGCAGCAGTCACACCAGCGTTCTCTGGCCACTCACAGTACAGCCTGCTCCAGATCTTGATATCTGTTCCTTCTGTGTTTGCTCTGCCACATATAACTAACATACCCTTAAAAGCAAAGCAATGCAAACTTACGCTGTCTCACACCATGAACTCTTCAACCTAAAATCAAAGATGGCAGTAGCTGCCTGGTCTGCTCCTAACACATTTTGCTTTGTACCAAATTACTACCACCCCTGTCCTCTGTGGTTCCCCTGTGGGATCATCCTGGGCCTGTATGAAGGGGCAAAAATTGTAAGCAAATGAACTTCATGCATCACAAGGACTCACAGCAGCTCTCTGTATTCCCTGCAGACATAGCCTGCTGGGGATGGAGGGGCTGTGTGACCAGAGCACTGAGCCCTCTGGTAATCCATTTCTTTGGTGTTATCCTTGGCAGGCCCAGTGTACACTGCAGCAGACCCATGGCTGCTCCACATAATCTGCAAATCTCCAACCAGGGACGCTTCTCTTGTGCAAAACTTGTACAACTATGGAGAGCATCATAGTGAAGGGAAGGGGCTTTCAGTGAAGTTTTTAAGCTGGGGCTAAATAGTGACATGTATGAGAGTTCAGTGACTCTCTCAGAAAGGTTCTTCTGTGAGTGCAAGGCTGGAGCTGGAAAGAGACCAACCCCTTTGCTTGCTTTCCTGCTACCATCTTGCTGCTCTTCCCTTTCCAGAAAGACTTCACAATACTTACCTCCAAAGCTTGCCACACTTGCTCCATGGCCAGTTTTGGTGCCTGGGAAGTTTAATTTGAGGTAGCTATGCAAGAAGTGAGGGAAGCAACAAATGCTGTCTCTTGCTTCTGCAAGCCATGGGCATGTCATCTGACGAGCTCTGCTCAGGCAGAGAGTGGGAACAAGAGACTCAAATCTGAGCTTCCCCCTTAGTGGCACCAGGAATGAGGCAGCCTGGATTTCATCCACAGTCTCCAGAAAAAAACCAGGCTCTTCTGCTTTCTTTCACAGCTGCCTTGGCCATGTGGAAAGGCACAGGTTCGCTCTGCCCTGCAGAGCTTTGCTGCACCATGGCTTCCCCTGTGCCTCAGGGCAGCTCCTTCCCCTTCAGTTGACTCCACAGAAGAGTGCACTGAGCATGGCCTAGATCAAGCCTTTGTTTAGTACATGGACATATCAGTCATCAGGGATTTGTGTGCTTATGGTCTCTGATTTGAAGTGTGTCCTCTTCTGCACTTTAATCCATTCCCTCTTTCTTGTAGGAACACATAAAACACTGCTGGTTTTAGCATCTCTGATCCCCCAGCCTCCTTCTTATTGTTTGGGCCAGACAGAGGCTGACCATTTCACAGTGCCAGAGCTGTGAAATGGGATGTCCTTTAAAAACTGGAACAGAAAACTGAAAGGGATGAGCAAGCAAGCCCACAGACATCTACCCACTAGTACAGGGCAACTAGTAGGTAAAACATGAAAATGAGAAGCCCTAACCATGGATGACTGAAGGTATCTGTGCCCATGCTATAGAACAAGGATGTTAACCCCACTGAGACAGTAAATTCACTGCACAGTGTGTCTCATGGGCATCTAATGTGAGAGCGTAGGTTAGTAAAGCCACTGGATGATTTTACCCTCTATGTGCATCTGCAGAACCAGCTCAGCAGCTGCCCAAATTGAGCCTGCTTCACTTGCACATGATGCTCTTGTGCGCTTCTGAGCAGCAAACACCTTCCCCTTCAGGGGTGAAGGGGGGAAGCAAAGGGAAGTACACGGGCAATGTTGGTCAAGTGCTCAATTTGCTTCGCGGGATGAAAATAGTTACAATGGGTATGTGATAACAGGAGTCTGGAACTGGAGGTATAATTCCAGATTCTAGTGTTCAAGTGACAATGTCAAAGCAAAGGGAGCAATCTAGTCTGCTGGAAAAGTAAAATCAAGGTTTTTACAGGAGGAAAAAACATCTTTTTCTCAGAATGACACACTTCAAACATTAGCAAATGCTTACTGTGCGCCTTAAAGCTTGTGCTCTGAACAAGCACAGCTGACCCCAGACTGCAGGAGGAGGAGATAACACCTTCTTTAGGTACTTGTGCAATCCCAGAAGTTGTGTTACTGCCAGGGTGCAGGGCTGGGGAGCCAAGTTTGGCAGTTCAGGTAAATGGGAGAGGGAATCAAGGGAAAGAGAAGTTAGGATCGTGAAGGCACAGCAGAAGAGGACCACAGCTTAGGTGAAGAGGCTCTGAAGGAGAGGGAATATGTTTTGTAAGTGGGAGCTTTGTTCAGGCCCCTTTTTCCTCTCCTCCAAACACAGCATCCCTGCTTTGGTTGTTCCCTTTTTTGCCTAATTTTCAGCTATCCCTGGCACCACTTAAAATCACAAGTTTTACCCAATCTCTGGGCATGAGCCGCTCCCCTCCCTAGTCTCCCATGAAGCATGGAATATACCCCACTGAGCTCCACCAAATTAACATCTGCACTTCAGAGGAACTGAGTTTTTACTGGTAATGTGTCCTGGGCTGAGGAAATAAAAGCTATGAGAAAGACTGTAACTTGTTGAATTTTTTACAGTAGGAGCCCAACATGCAGTTCAAAACCAAGTGCTAAATCTCAGGGCTACAAAGTTTTTGTGTATCTGCAGAATAGAAACAGCTGAAACTTGGCTGTGAGGCTTCCCAAAGCAAAAGTCAAGGGCCACTTCAACACAGCCTTGTTCATTGTTGTACAGTGACTGAGCTCACCTGCTGGGCCTCATTACAGAAGCTTATGGATGTTCTTGGCAAGAAAACAGATATCTCCCCAGGGAGCCTCATGACCTGTAGCTAATATGCTAAGCACAAAAAGAAAAAGCAGCAAACAGTAACCAGAAATATCCCAATGCCCTTGGGGTCCTTCCTCTTTTCATCTCTTACCGGCTGAAGAAGTAGGATGTACATCCAACTGTTCCCACAGATATCTGCCCACTGCCCTAGAAAAAGCCCACTCTCCCTTCATTGGATTGGGGAGACCATATTGGCGACTCATGTGGTCCAGCAAGGTTTGACTAACAGCCCAAGGAAACCAGCACTGATCTTGTACAGAGGAGAACTCTAGGAGACTAAATAAGGAAAACCAGAGTACTGCTGTGGTGGTTCTTTTTTTGCCTCATTTCCTGTTATCCCTAGATGACCATAAGCATCTGTCCCATCAGCAGCACTGGCTTCTGTAGCTGCTGTCACTGCTGTGCCTCCTTCTTCCATTGTGAGCTTGTCTTTTCCCCTTCATGGTGCTCGTACAGTTCTTTGAAAGGGCAATGGTTGAGTGGATCCGGGAGCTATCCCAAGTTTAGAAACAACCTTCCCACTGCTTGTCCCGCCACTATTGTCCATGAGTTCATGAAACTCTGGCCAAGAACAATCTCTCACTTTTGTAAAGGAGTCCATGGAAAGCTAAGAGCTGGGATGGTTTTAGAAGAGAAAAACTAAGATATTTCCTAGAAATTTGGTAAGAATTTTGAGAAGTGAGAATCATAATGTTAAAAATATAAATGTCAGGGACAATTAGGAGAGAGGCTCTAACACACTAGAAACCTCCCAGTTGTTCTTGATTACATTGTGTTTTATTGCACTGATGTTGTACATTAAATCATCTAATCCATCCTCTGTCCTGTGCAGGAAGAAATACATCAGTTAATGGGATATTGGCAATTAGCAATTATTACAGTACCACCAGGCTCTGTTAAGAGAGACCACTACGTGTACTTTACGCAGCTAAAAATAATAACATTATAACTATGGGAACAGTTACTTCATTACCCCAGGGAACCAAATAGGCAGGGTCCTGAAGGTTCAGCCTCACAGAAGCCCACCCTATGTCTCAGGGCTTGAATCTCCACGGTGCTGAGTATCTCCCGGAAAATGCTGATAATCCTCCCTTGCTGAGCAGCAGCTGAGACCTCTCCCCACATCTGCGGAGTTGTGAAAAGTGGCTTTCAATAGTGGGCTCTTAAAGTACAAGACTGGGGAAGCAGTAGGACCCTCTGCCTTAAAATACAAAGCTCAGGACTTCTGTCGGGGAATGTGATTACTTCCTCCCTCTTTCTTTGCCCAGATCTTGCCAATTCTTTTATTCTTCTAGATTCCTCTGGCTGGAAGTGCCTTGATAAATTAAAAAAACTGGATGATAATAAAATTTTTAGATACGTTTGTTGTCTCTAAGCTGTTACATGATCAGGCTGTAGCTGTTAATTCATAATTACTGTAACGGGGTGTCCATCAAACAATTGTAAGAAAGAAAATTGGCCGTTTCTATTCAAACCCTAATGATTTACGTATTTCCTCCATTCTGCTTCTCAAAAAGCACCATCATCCACCCCTCTCTGCAGTGCAGAACAGTGGGGGAAGATTCTTTCAAGTCCATTACCACCTCTCCAGAGTGACAGGACTATTTTACATTCCCCAACACTTCATCATGGATGGCATCCAGGAGGATTTCCAAGGTGCCTGGTAGTCCTGGATTCCTTGTGTCTGGCTGCCCTGAGCTGTGGTGCCCTGAGTGGCCTGGTTTACCAGATGGTCTCAAAATGGAGACATCTTGCATTGCTTTTGAAAAATCATGGCTATTACCATACTTACATATCTAAATAATATTTCTACCCCCAGTGATGCATGACAGGGTAAATACAAGTCTCTGAAAGGTGCAGAACAACTCTGACAATGGTATTTGTGTTTATGATGTCTCAAGGTGTACACAAGCAGCATCGTATGACACATGAAGACAGAGTACCATACAGAGCATCTGCCCACTATGGTCTGCACAGTTATTTATGCAATGAAGTGAAAGAATACGTCCAATTTCACCTCCAGTGTTTATGCGAAGCAGCAAACAAACTCCCCTCTTTCGGAACAGGAGCTCACTGGTGTAGTTTGGGTGTAAATCCTGCTTAATGCTGAGTGTTTCCGCCCAACTTAACCCAATGGTTTGCAGCACTCTTCCTGTCCGTTCTCAGCACCTGTCTTTCCCACATTCATGGGCCACAAACTCTGTTTCCCCTGAATCTGGAAGAACTGGGACATGAGCTCACTCTGCCCTGGATAGTGTTGTGGAGAGGCATGTCTTTGGGTTTCCTCTCACTTTTGTGACTGATACAATCCTTCTTGTTCGTGAGACTACAGGGGTAAACTAATAATGCCACTGTAATTTTTTCAGTCCCTTCACTCACTTTAACTGACAGAAACCCACGTGAAGCAGTTGTGCATCCGTACACTCCTTCACGGTTTGTCTCTCTCCTGGGCTGCCACTAGATGAACCAACTGCACTGTCGTTTGGCGTTCTCTTGTTAAACAGGGTCTCCGTGGGAAGAAAGCGCAGGCAGGCCTGGCGGGCCTGGTGCAAGGAGGGTCTTGTTGGATGCCTGTGGCATGGCACGGCTGTTGACTCCGGGTGTGAAGTCTCGGCCGGCAGTGCTGGCAATCCTAACCTTGACCCGCAGTTACTTGCCAAGAACAAGAGAAAGTAAGTTCATTTTTTGGCATCCTAGGTGCGAGCACACCCGTATGACCCCACGAGCAAGCTGTCTTCCGAGTGGAGTGGCTGCAGGACAGGAAGGCTGGGGCCGAGAGGACGGGCCACCAGCTGTGCCACGTGAAAGCATCCTCACAGGGACACAATGCTGCCCTGACCCGCGCTGCTCCGCCACCCCCCGCACCGCTCAGCCCTTGAGGGCGGATCTGAGGGGCCCGCTCCAGCGCACCGCCGGCCCGTCCCACCACCGCGGAGCTTTGGGGACAAAACAGCCCCGAAAGCGGCACTGAGGTTCCCGGCACCGCCCGGCCCATCCCGGGGCCACGGCCCGGCATCACTCAGCATCAGCCACTACCGCCACCGCCGCCGCGGGGAAGGTGTGGGGCGGGGCTGGGGCGGGCCGCAGAGGACGCAGCCCGCCTATCACGAAGGCTGGGTGCCGTGACGGACGCTCTGGGCCACCAATGAGCGAGGCGCTGTGGCTGGGAGATGCAGTCTGTGTCGCGGGTGTCCTGCCAATGGGAGGCGCGGGGGCAAGGCCGCTGGCGGGGCGGTGCGTCCCGCCCCCGCCGTGCTGCGCGCGGCTGAGGCTGAGAGGTGGGAGCGGGCGCCGCCGCCGCCTGCTCTGGCTGAGCGGCCGCGGGGCCGGGCACAGAGGGCAGCCAGGGAGGACGGGGCTGACGGACGGGACAGAGACGGGCCGCAGCATCAGCAGCCATGGATCACTACGACCCGCAGCAGACCAATGACTACATGCAGCCGGAGGAGGACTGGGATCGGGACCTGCTCCTCGACCCGGCCTGGGAGAAGCAGCAGAGGAAGGTGAGCGCGCACTCTCCTCTTCCTCTCACACACACGCACGGCGGGGCCGCCGGAACCCGGCCTCGCCACCCCCACCGGCTGCTACGGGGCCGGTGCGCTCCTGGCCGAGGCTGGCGCTGCGCGACGGGGCGGGTGTGGTAGGCAGGTGATGGCAGGGCGCGGAGGGGAGGGCGGTGCGGCGGAGGGTCTCCCCGCAGCAACAGTTGTCCGCCCTGTCACCGGCAATAGGGCCCGCAGGTGCGCGCGTGTGGAGCGGGGACCCCGGGGGGCAGCGGGAAGCGGTGGAGGCCCCCCCCCCCCCCCCCCCCCCCCCCCCCCCCCCCCCCCCCCCCCCCCCCCCCCCCCCCCCC